>JAKJHU010000341.1:0-215117 GCA_022316685.1 Progne subis subis
ATGTTGCTGATTTGCATTCAGATGTTGTTTTTTTTTCCCTGTGTGTGATTTTCACGTTTGCACTCGCAGGGCTGATGGCAGAAGGTGGTCACTGGCTTCGTTACCCTCCTCTGGCTATGGGACCAACACCCCCAGCTCCACGGTCTCGGTAACGTCTGCTCTCTCATGCTCTCTCATTAGATGATAAGATCCTAAACCCCCTGATTTTTGGTGAAAGGCCTCCCAAGCTCCATGGTGCTGGCTTCTAAAGGACCATCCTGCATCCTGCTTCCCAAATGAGCTTTCAAGAAAGTCATAAGGCTTGGCTGTGGGCTTGCAGCATCCCTTGGGGTTACGGTGTCCAATTACAGCGTCTCTGGGTTAACTTCATCCCTGGGCTTACAGCATCTCTGGGAGTTACAGTGCTCCTGGGGTTACAGAACTGCTCATCCCTGGGGTTACAGCATCCCTGGGAGTTACAGTGCTCCTGGGGTTAGAGTGTTCCTGGAGTTACAGCATCCCTGGGAGTTACAGCATCCCTGGGGTTACAGCATCCCTGGGAGTTACAGTGCTCCTGGGGTTAGAGTGTTCCTGGAGTTACAGCATCCCTGGGAGTTACAGCATCCCTGGGGTTACAGCATCCCTGGGAGTTACAGTGCTCCTGGGGTTAGAGTGTTCCTGGAGTTACAGCATCCCTGGGAGTTACAGCATCCCTGGGGTTACAGCATCCCTGGGAGTTAAAGTGCTCCTGGGGTTACAGAACTGCTCATCCCTGGAGTTACAGCATCCCTGGGAGTTACAGTGCTCCTGGGGTTACAGCGTCCCTGGGAGTTACAGTGCTCCTGGGGTTAGAGTGTTCCTGGAGTTACAGCATCCCTGGGAGTTACAGCGTCCCTGGGAGTTACAGCATCCCTGGGTGTGACAGGACTGAGCTGCCTGGATTGCTGGAGTTACAAGGGATCAGTGGAGCCAAACTGAGTGGGAGAATGGAGGATTTTGGGCTGGGAGTGGGCAGTGCAGACCGCCCCAGACTGCTGCTCTCCACATTTCACACTCCCAAGCCCAGCCTGTTCTGCCTGTCAGCGTTTCCAGGCTCCTAAGAGGCTCCAAGGTTCATTTCCCTCACGGGCTGCTGGTTCCCGCTGCTGGGAATCATGTGTTGGAACCCTGGAGGCTGAGAATTTCAGGCTTTCTGTGCTAAAAGGCACTGACCTTCAGGCAGGCACTGCATTTGACCTGAGGCCATGGAACAGTCTTCCAAAATTGAGTGACAGCACTGGGGTTGTGAGTGTGTAGTTTGAATGGTACTTGTGTGATCTCACAGGGTGAAAAACTTTGGATTTAGGGTTTTAGTATACAGTAATGTACATGGGGGAAGATGGAGGATTTTGGGCATTGTCTAGGTTCTTCTTCTTTCACCTTCTTCATTGTTTTGAGTGTTTTTTTCTAATTGGGTGAAGAGGTCTGCATTGCAGACCTTGGGTGGTCAATTATTGGGTTAAAAGTATAAATAATATAGATGTCATCTCATTATTGGGTAATTAGAGCTTAAAAGACCACAGAAAGAGTTAGAGACAGAGCCATTTTCTACCTTGTTGTCTGGAACTCACAACTGGTGATGCTGCTTTAGATAAGAATTAATAAACACCTGAGTCCAAACACGAGAAAGCTCCATCCCCTGTGCTTTAATCCCGGCTGTAACACGAGAGAAGATAAGACACCGACGAGCACGGAGCCATCCCCTGATCTCCTGCCTCCCTCTCTCTCTCTCCCCAGTCATCTTCATCCTCCCAGGAGCGCCTGCACCAGCTGCCGTACCAGCCCACCCCCGACGAGCTGCATTTCCTTTCTAAGCATTTCCGCAGTACGGAGAGCGTCACGGACGAGGAGGGCAGGCACTCGCCCTGCCTGCGCCCACGATCCAGGAGCCTCAGGTGGGGGCACCCAGCAGCTGCCAGGACACTACACCGGGTGCTGGCACCTCCAGGGCATCCTCTGCCCTCTCACGAGCTGTTCCTGCGGTGTCCTGGTCCTGCTAAGCCTGTCCCAAACCCTGATCCGGGTTCTCCCCTTGGGGGGAAGTGGGGGAACTTTGGCTTGATGTTGTAGGTGCCTCATCCCTGGAAATATTCAAGGTCAGGTTGGGTGAGGCTCTGAGCGACCTGGCCTGGTGGAAGTTGTCCCAAAGTATTCCATGATTGTGTGATCCTGAGCACCACGGTCTGGCTCTCAGCATGTTCTCAGCTGTTGGGACGTGGCACTGCTCTCCTGGCAGCAGGCAATGCCTGTCTCTGTTCTAAGGAACCACCACATGTCTCCTAGAAGCTGAAGCTGGAGAAGCTGGGGTTTGTCCCACAGTAGTTGGCTTGCAGCCTCTTGCTGGTTTGTCTGAATGATTTTGGTGACGAGGAAGGGGTCACCTAAGCAGAAGCCCAAGCAGTGGCCATCCTTGTGTGACTTACCTGCAGTAAAAAAATAAAAATCCCATTTCTGGGCTTGGATCAGAAAACATCACCTTTGCTTGCTGGCACTGGCCTTTGCCTCTGCAAAAGAACGCCACGGGGTGAATGGGCATTTGTGGGCTGGAGAGAGGAAAATTTGGAAGAAGGCATCGAGGCAGTGGCCATGGCACTGTGTGAGCTGAGCCTCAGCTGTACCTGCTGAGCTCCAGGCTGCTGCTCCAGGAGCACACCCTGTGCAGTGAGCCACCCACACTGCCCAGCACCACAGGCTTGTGCTTTTTGCAGGGGATGTTTTGGTTAAATCCTCTTTTCCCTCTGAAAAATCTCCTGACCCTCTTTGCTACCAGAGGCAGAGCCGCAGCCCTGCGTGTTGCCGGCTGAAATTTCATTAAAATCAGATTAATTACCTGACAGGGGTTTGCAAAGTGGCGAGATTTTCACTGAGGAGATGCCAGTTCTGCAGTTGGCACAGCAAAGGCTGAGGCAGGGCTGGGGCTGGTTTTTATCAGCGTGTTTATAATTTTATAGCGGTTAATGGGCTGCTGGCTGCTCCTGTGACTTGCTTTGCGTAACGGGATCATCGGGCAGAGCCCAGGGAGGGGCAGCGTTGGGTGAGGGAAGGAGGAAAACCATGTTTAATGAAGGTTGCTGTGTCCACCACGAGGTTTGGTTGCGTTTTTTGCTTGCTGGCGAGCTGCAAAAATGGCAACGGTGGCAAGAAATTGTGGGCTCCAGAGGAAGGGAAAGATGAGCTCGTTCTTCAAAGCCGAGTGGATGACGGAGCAGCCGCTCAGTTCTGGATTTCCAAGTGACTTGTGCTTGGGCACCTGGGTTAATCTTCCCTAGACCACATCCCAGGGACCTCCAGTGGTTGGGATGCTGCTGGGAGGGCTGGCCCAGGGCTGGTGGCTCCACTTGGATGAGTTTAACCACTCGGAGCCAGGAGTTGGGAGGAGGGACCAGACTGCTCTGCAGGGCTAGCAGCTGTTTGTGTAGGTGCAAAGGAAGCTGGTAACGCCGCCCTCTCCTCCCCCTGCAGCCCCGGACGGACGAGCGGAACGTTCGATAACGAGGTGGTGATGATGAACCACGTCTACAAGGAGAGGTTCCCCAAGGTAACTGCCAGGACTCTGGGCACGAGCGCGTTGGTGCCTCCTTGGCATCCTGGCAGCATCTTCTCCAGAGCGAGCTCTGCTCCCTGTGGGAGTGTGGAATGCCTGGGTAGGTCACGGGGCGTGCTGGGGACACTGGAGACATCATAAACCTGAGGTTTCTTACCCCCACGAGTGCCCCATCACGCAAGCAGGCAGAGGGCTCTGGAGACTTGGGTGGAGCTTTTGCAGTCTGTTGGAAGCTGGGTCACAGGTGGGGCCTTTTGTTAAAAGTTAAATCCTCACATATCACAGCTACCTCCATGAATTTGTTACTGCTAAAATATTTAATCCTGGGTAACACATCCCAAATATCATAATACAATCGTGAAAAGAGTCAGTAATTTAAATAAAGTTTGCTGCGCAGCTATGAAATTAATTTCATAGGTTGATCAATACAAAGCAGTGCCTACTGCAAGCCTTAAATCACTTCCCTAAGGCAATAATTCCATTTCAGCAAGGACGAGAGGCTGATCTCTATTAAAAACATAAAAAATGGCCCCAAATATTGACATGTGGACGTGAATATTTGAGCTGCAGGAGGTGGTGGAATGAGATCCTGGATGGCCAAATCACATGCAGGAGGTGGTAGGATGAGATCCTGGCTGATAAAATCCAGTGCAGAGGGTGGTAGGATGAGATCCTGGCTGATAAAATCCAGTGCAGGAGGTGGTAGGATGAGATCCTGGCTGATAAAATCCAGTGCAGGAGGTGGTAGGATGAGATCCTGGCTGATAAAATCCTGTGCAGGGGGTGGAAGGATGAGATCCTGGCTGATAAAATCCAGTGCAGGAGGTGGTAGGATGAGATCCTGGCTGATAAAATCCAGTGCAGGGGGTGGAAGGATGAGATCCTGGCTGATAAAATCCAGTGCAGGAGGTGGTAGGATGAGATCCTGGCTGATAAAATCCAGTGCAGGGGGTGGAAGGATGAGATCCTGGCTGGCCAAACCTGTGTGTTCCTGGCCATCACCGTCCCCTCTGCCTTGCAGGCCACAGCCCAGATGGAAGAGCGCCTGCAGGACACCATCACCAACTTCTCCCCGAGCAGCACCCTGCCCCTGGCTGATGGAGTGCTGGGCTTCATCCACCACCAGATCATCGAGCTGGCCCGGGACTGCCTGGCCAAGTCCCAGGGAGCTCTCATCACCTCCCGCTACTTCATGGAGCTGCAGGAGAAACTGGAGAAGATGCTCCGAGACGTGAGTAGGGGGCAGTTCCCTGCCTGGTGCCACCTCGTGAGGCCACCAAGAGACACCTGGCCTCTGTCTCCGTTCCCGACAGGCTCAGGAGCGTTCTGAGAGCGAGGAAGTGAAGTTCATTGACCAGTTGGTGAGGAAGCTGCTGATCATCATCTCCCGCCCTGCCCGACTTCTGGAGTGCCTGGTAAGGCTTGGAAGCTCCTGTCTTGTCCTTCATGGTCTGTGCCAGCCCGGCGAGGAGGCAAAGCCTCCAGGATGCCCCTGGATCCCTGGAAATGTGCAGGGACAGGTTGGATGGGGCTTGGAGCAGCCTGGAATGGTGGAAGGTTTCCCTGCCCATGGCAGAGGGTTGGAACGAGATGATCTTCAAGTTCCCTTCCGGCCCAAATCGTTCTGTGGTTCTGTGGTTTTCAGGGTCTTTTTTTTTTTTTTTTTTTTTTTTTTGGCTGATTTGCTGGATTTCTAAAGCAGAGACTTTTTGCTGTGGTTCCTGATGAAGTTTTCATCTCCCTTAGTTTTCCTTCCAAGGCCAACTCACGGAGCTGCATTTTTATTTGCATCACCCTTGACGTGGGGAATGATGGGGGAACGCTGCATCCAGGGCCTGTCCCCAGCCACAGGCGTCACCTGCAAGGCCTAGAGGAAAAGTTTAACTTTGCAAAATCTCTCTCCTCAACTGTGCTCGCTTTTCCCCATCCAGGAATTCGACCCAGAGGAGTTTTACCATCTCCTGGAAGCTGCAGAAGGACATGCCAAAGTTGGACAGGGAATAAAGACCGATATTCCCCGATACATCATCAGCCAGCTGGGGCTCGTCAAGGACCCACTGGAGGGTAGGGAAGCACTTGGGCTGGGGGCTCTGAGGTCTGCAGCAGGATTTGGACTCCCAGTTTGGCCAGATTGAGCACTGGGAGGTGTCAGGGTGACCTGTAGGGCTGAGCTGGTGTCATGGCAGGGAGGTCACAGCAGGACCAGGATGATGGCCAAGTCCTTCTGGCCAGCCCCACATCCCTTATTATTGCTTTCAACACGTTCAGCAAAGCAGATTAAGCTCAAAAACACTTAATCCGTGGCCCTGTGGGGGGAATCATAATCCCTGGAGAACGCAGGAATGACTATCAAAAAAAAAAAAAAAAAAAAAAAAAAAAAAAGAATTATATAAATGTTTAACCTCGTGTTGAACTTCTTAACGTCATGACCTGAATTTCTCCATACAATAGCTCGAGCAAAGCATGTGGCTAAATCCCCGCGGGGTCTCTGGATTTGGAGGGAGAGTGGTTGGGCAGGGGGTGATTTTGATGGGTGTTGAGCATGAGGAAAGTGAAAACCATCCCTGTCATCTGCAGAAATGGGGCAGCTGGATCACTTTGACAGCGGGAACACCATCACCCCGGAGAACGATGACACCTGTGAGGTGAGAGTGGCCCCACCCGCGTGTCCCACCCGCTGCCTCCAGCTCCCTCCCACCTCACCCCACACCAGGGCTCCTTGCAGCTGTCCTGCACTGGGAGATGTTCATTTTGGATTGTCCCCAGGGGTGACTGATGTGTTCAAGGGGAAGATCTCACAGTGCCTCATTTGGCTTCTTGAGTGGACAGAGCTCAGAGCGGGCTCTTGATCTGCAGAGCATCTCGGGCTTCTGGTTTGGGGTTTGTGACTGGGGAGGGCTCTGGCAGAAAGAAGCTTTTGGAAGTGGTACATGATGGTGCTGGCTGAATTCCTGCCTACACTAAAAAACCCATGTCTTCCTCAGAGCCAGCCTTCGGTCACCGTCCCGCGGAGGAAGCCCTGCGAGGGGGACTTTGAGACCATCAAGCTGATCAGCAACGGGGCTTACGGGTGAGTTGGGGAGCTCCTATCACTTCTCTGTGCCTGTAAACGACTCCAAAGCCCCTCTTTGTCCAAGCCCCATGTGTGGGGCGGTCAGTGCTGGTGGCTGGAGGACCTGTGTTGAGGTTCAGCCGTTCCTCCAGGGCCGTGTACCTGGTAAGGCACAGGGAGACGCGGCAGCGCTTCGCCCTGAAGAAAATCAACAAGCAGAACCTTATCCTGAGGAACCAGATCCAGCAGGTGTTCGTGGAGAGGGACATCCTCACCTTCGCCGAGAACCCCTTTGTGGTCAGCATGTTCTGCTCCTTCGAGACGAAGCGACACCTCTGCATGGTCATGGAGTACGTGGAAGGTGAGAGCAGGACTCGGGGCTGGATGGTGCAGGGAAGAGGGGAGGATATCAAAGTCTGAGCATCAAGGACACCACCTGGACACCTCCCGCCCTGCTTTGCTCCAGGCAGCAGAGGGAAGCACAAGGAGATGGTTTTGTGATCCTGATCTCCTTGATGAAGGTGGTGGCCATGGTCACCTCGGAGAGCGTTTGTGCCCCACGCCCGGGGATCAGCTGCTCAGAGGGCATGGCCGGGAGCCTGCTGGTGCTGCTGACCTCGCTGCCCTCCCTGAGCCCCCTGTGTTCCCACAGGGGGGGATTGTGCCACGTTGCTGAAGAACATGGGCCCGCTGCCCGTCGACATGGCCAAGATGTACTTTGCTGAGACCGTTCTTGCGCTGGAGTATCTCCACAACTACGGCATCGTCCACCGGGACCTCAAACCTGACAAGTGAGGATGTGGGTCAGGTCTGGGCAAGGGTGGGGGTGGCTTTGGATGGGGAAAGGAAAGCCAAGAGGGAAGGGCAGGATGGGTTTTGTTCCTCAGAAACTGGTTCTGTGCCGTTGCATCAGGACCAGAGGCCCTGGGGTGTGGCTGGTCCGTCTCAGGTCTCCCCAGAAGCAAACAGCAGCATCGTGGGGTGTCTGTCTTCTCTTGCAGCTTGCTCATCACCTCCATGGGCCACATAAAGCTGACAGACTTTGGTCTGTCCAAGATCGGCCTGATGAACATGACCACCAACCTCTACGAAGGGCACATGGAGAAGGACACGCGGGAGTTCATGGACAAGCAGGTGCGAGGTCCTGCCCCACGTGGCTGACCTGCCGCCACCGGGGTCTCACATAACCTCGGCATTTGTTGCGAGGGTCACTGCAGATGTGTCAGCCCCTGCTTCCCACGCAGGTGTGTGGCACTCCAGAGTACATTGCCCCCGAAGTCATCCTCATCCAGGGCTACGGGAAGCCCGTGGACTGGTGGGCCATGGGCATCATCCTCTACGAGTTCCTGGTGGGCTGCGTGCCCTTCTTCGGAGACACCCCCGAGGAGCTCTTCGGGCAGGTCATCAGCGGTGAGTGCCAGGGCAGGTTTGTGCTCCCAGCAGCCAAGGCTCGTCCTTTAACACGTGGGAAGCTTCCTGTCACACTCTGAACAGTGAGGAGGCTCCTCAAGCTTTGACTTCCCGCTTTGGGAGGGCCCTTCCCCTGCTGCTGCTCCCCAGGGACTTTCCTGTTGCCCAGAAATGTCCAAACCTCATCCATTTTCCTTGCAGATGAAATTATGTGGCCAGAAGGGGACGAGGCTCTCCCTGCAGATGCCCAGGACCTGATCACACGGCTGCTGAGGCAGTGTCCCCTCGAGCGCCTGGGCACTGGTATGCACACCAGGCCCCTCGGGGGGTGACCTGGCACCTTGATTCCCATCAAATCTGCATGGCTTTGAGTCCAAAGCATGTCCTACCATGCTGAGGGTGCTCTGAGGAGGTCTCCTGCTCGGGGTTCCCCCCAGGAAGGCAGCACAGGGCCCCGATCCATCTTTTTTAAGCTGTTTGCTCTGTGTGGAGGAGAGACTGTGCTGTTTGGGGTGGGAGTGGAAGCGTCCTGGATCCTGCCCCATACCTGACACGGGTTTCTCTGCCTGGCAGGAGGTGCACATGAGGTGAAGCACCATTCCTTCTTCCTCCATCTGGACTGGAATGGGCTGCTGCGGCAGAAGGCTGAGTTCATCCCCCAGCTGGAGTCGGAGGACGACACCAGCTACTTTGACAGTGAGGCCAAACCCACCCCTCTTCCACCTCTGCCAATCCATTATCCCAGCTGTACTTTGGGTGCTCCCACGGGGGGTGAAAATCTCCTGGGTGAAGCTGGCGGCTGTACAAGCCAAGTCACTAAAGATACAATCCTCTTTCCAGGCTTACCAGCTTCCTCCCCATAAAACTCCCTTGGGGTCTGGGACAGGGCTGTCACCCCACGGGTGTGGGTCCCACCTGGCCCTGCTGCAGGCAGGATGTGGGGTGCTGCAGGCAGGGTGACATCCCTTCCCCCTCTGGCGCCTGCTTTCAGCTCGCTCCGAGAGGTATCGTCACTTGGATTCGGAGGATGAGGAAACCAACGACGAGGAATCGTCAGTGGAGATTGGGCAGTTCTCCTCCTGCTCCCACCGCTTCAGCAAGGTGCTCCAGTCCCTCCTGCAGCATCCAAAATGCCTAAATTCCCAAATTTCTGCTCCTTGCTGATGGCTCCTCTCCTTTCTCAGGTGTACAGCAGCTCAGAATTCCTGGCGGTCAACTCCACCCTCAGCCTCTCCTCCTCTGACCGGAGTCACTGCGATGACAAGGAGGAGCGGTGGGACCGGCACTCGGGAGATGAGGACAGGAGCCGGCCAGCGGGCACGGAGCCCCGGTGCGTGGTCAGGGGGGCTGCACTGCTGGTGTGGGCTCTTGCCAGGGCCCAGGGCTTGTGCCAGCGCTGAGGGATTGTGTCAGGACCAAGGGTTTGTGCTGCCATCACGGGTTTGTGATGGCACTGGGGGGTTTGTGTTATTTCTGAGGGTTCACTGAGGTCAGCGGGACGTGTCCTGGGGGTGCTGCAGTGGCTCAGTGCCACCTCCCTTGCCCACTTTGGGTTGTCCTGAGCCCTCCCGCTCTTCCCACGCAGCCTCCGCTCCTGGACGTCCGGCAGCTCCACGCCGTACACCTCCCGGCACGAGCGGAGCCGCAGCCCCACCGCGCTGCCCAGCACCCTCAGCCTGGACACCATGCCCAAGTTTGCCTTCTCCTCGGAGGACGAGAGCCCTTGCGTGGCATCCTCCAAGCCAGAGAGACCCAAGTTTGTGGTGGGAGACTCGGACGCGGGGGCTGGCGGTGCGGTGAAGCCGTCGGCGTTATCCGGTGCGTGGGCTCTGGGCACTAGTGTGGGGGACCCTGGGGGCAGCTGGGGTCCTGCATGGCACGGGGTGGCTTCTCCACATCCCCAAACTCTCCCTCCTCCCCCCTGTGCAGCCGATCTCGTCAGCCTGAACCGCATCCGCCTGCGGAGCAACAGCACCGGCACCAAGAACTCGACGCCCCGGAGCCTGGAGCCGAGCGGGGGCCGTCGGCTGAGCACCCAGAAGGATGTTCCGGAGAGGCAGAGAGCCTCCCTGGGCAGCCGTGTGCCCAAATCTGCCTCCGTCTCAGCGCTGTCCCTCATCATCACCTCAGGTCCGCGTGCTGGGCGCTTTATCCCGCCGGATGGGATAAACCATCCGTGGTTTTGTCGCGTGGTTTTGCCGGACTGAGCCGGCTCCTTCTGCTTGCAGATGACTTCGGTGGCAGTGCCCTGATGAGCCCCATCTCTCCTCATTCCCTCTCCTCCAACCCCTCTTCCCGGGACTCCTCCCCGAGCCGAGACTCCTCGCTGGCCATCGCCAGCCTGCGCCCGCCCATCATCATCCACAGCTCGGGGAAGAAGTACGGCTTCACCCTGCGAGCCATCCGCGTCTACATGGGCGACAGCGACGTCTACACCGTCCACCACATGGTCTGGGTACGTGCCCTGGGGGCCTAGTGCTGCCAGACACTGCCTTTCCTGGTGGGAAAAGCCCGGGAGGAAGCTTGCATCCAAATAAAATCGCTACGTTGGGGTTGCAGAGCGTGGAGGAGGGGAGCCCCGCGCAGGAGGCCGGGCTGAGGGCAGGCGATCTCATCACACACGTGAACGGCGAGTCCGTGCTGGGCTTGGTCCATCGGGACGTCGTGGAGCTGCTGCTGAAGGTGGGTGACCAGAGCCACTCTGCTCTCCCAGGACATCAATACAGCAGTTCCCTGGCACTGCCTTTGCTGGCAGCTGAGACGAGCTCTGGCTCGGATCTGGTGCTGCAAACATTTGTTTTCCATCCCTCAGAGTGGGAATAAAGTGGCCCTGCGGACCACTGCCCTGGAAAACACCTCCATTAAAATCGGGCCTGCACGGAAAAACAGCTCCAAGACAAGGATGGCGCGGAGGAGTAAAAAGAGCAGGAAAAGGGATGGCCAAGACAGGTAGGTAAAACGGGGAAAACATGGCATTTATCCCAGTGTGTGAGGTAGTGGGGGAATGCTCTGGGTCTGCCATATCGGGGATGTCCAGTGGGGTCTGGTCCTGCCAGCATGAGCTGGATGCTCTGGATCTGCCATACTGGGACGTCCAGTGGCGTCTGGTCCTGCTGCCACCAGGTCAGCAGACTTGAGGCTAACGGCTTTAAGGAGAGGCCAAACTTATTCCTGTCCCTCCAGCAGGAGAAAATCCCTTTTCAAGAAGATCTCCAAGCAGTCGTCGGTCCTGCACACCAGCCGCAGCTTCTCCTCGGGTCTCCATCACTCGCTGTCCTCCAGCGAGAGCCTCCCGGAGTCCCCCACGCACAGCCTGTCCCCAGGCCCCACGCCGCCGTGCCGCAGCCCCGCTCCCGACCTGCCCTCAGGTACCCGCAGCGGGGATGTTGGCTCGGGGCGGGGCAGGATGCTGCGTGTCCCTCGGGCAGGCCGTGTCCCTCCACCCCTACAGTGACCTTTTCTCTTTGTACGGCAGATGCTGTGTCCCCTCAGAGCACCTCTCCCTCCTCCAGCACCCCAACGTCACCCGCCGGCCACGTGCGCCCCAGCTCCCTGCACGGGCTGGCCCCCAAACTGGGTGGGCCGCGCTACAAAGTGGGACGTCGCAAATCCACCAGCAGCATCCCCCCCTCGCCCCTGGCCTGCACCCCTTCCTCGGCCCAGCGCCCGCCTTCCCCCCAGCGCTCCCCATCTCCGCTCCCTGGGTACCCCAAAACCCCCCATTCCTTCCAGGGCAAGACCCTGTCCCCCCCCACCATCGTCCGGCAGAGCTCCCGGCCCCGCAGCGCCGACTGCCCCCGCTCCCCCCTGCTCAAGCGCGTCCAGTCGGCCGAGAAGATTGTCACCATCCTGGCCGAGAAGAAAACGGGCGGCGGCCGCAAGCTGGGGCTGGAGATGTCGGCGCCGGATGGGGAGGCCATCGGGGAGGGCGACGTGCTGCCGTACCCCGGGGAGCACGGGTACCACCCCGCCAGCTCCCGCCTGGCAGAGCGGCACGACCGGGACCAGGAGATGGTGGTGATGCGGCGCCTGAACCTGTCGGAGCGCCGGGACTCCTTCAAGAAGCAAGAGGCGGTTCAAGAAGTGAGCTTTGATGAGCAGGAGACGGCGGCAGGAAGCGAAGAGGGCGGCAAGAGTGAAGAAGGGCAGGTCACAGCTGGCACGGAGCTGCCGCCGAAGCCCAAGCCCGGCACGGTCCCACAGATCGCGGTGCAGGGCTCGGAGAGCGACGAGCAGGAGCCGGCGGTGGCCGAGTGGGAATGCCAGGGCTCCTACCCCATGGGCAGCAGCGAGCAGCCGAACAGCAGCATCTCCTTGCCGTGGTGGGATGGGTGCGAGCACCGGGACCGTGGCTCCCAGCAGCAGTGGAACTGCGGGCAGGGGTCACCCGGCCACTGGCAAGGGCCAGCACAGGGCCAGGAGCCGCAGGGTGCTCATCTCCCGGCTCCCCGGGGCACTTGGAGCGGGGCCAAGCACGCCTGAGCCCCACGCTGGCACCAGGGATGGTTCAGGCTCTCTGTGGCATCCCAGTGCCTCCCCAGCACCCCGTCCTGTGTGGCAAATCCATGAGAGAAACGTCCCTGGAGCCACTCCGGACCTTGGCTGGGCCGGCTGCGCCCCGGCTCCTCGCCCCCCTGGAAGGCTTTTTGTACTCCCTGAAAGATGCTGATATTTTTATAGAGACGCAGGAGCTTTTCCGGCAGCAGCGTTTCCCCAGCTGGGCCCCAGCCTCTGTGTACAGAAAGGACTCGATGCAAATATTCCTTAATTAATTTATTACTTTTTATAAGCTAAACGGGCAGTGCAGGACTGTCGCAGGGGCCAACCCAGCTCTGGGAGTCCCAGCCTTTCCCAGTGCGTCTCCCAGCTCCCAGCCCACTGTTTTCTAACCCACTTGCTTTTCCCTACTTTTTAACTTCAATTCTAGCTGGGAACACCCCAGATCTCCTAAGAACCCCATAACTCTAAATTTTAAAATTAAAACAAAACCCCAAATCCACAACAGCATCCCCCAAGTGCTGGTGGTGCTCCGGGCTGGGATGCAGAGGGGGGATATTCTATGATGAGCATAGGGATCATTTTATAAGCTTATAGGAGATATAAAAAGGGTTTCATTATTTTCTTTGGAGATTTTATAGCCACCTGGCTCCACTGGCCCTTCCAGGTGGGGAAAACTGAGACATTCCCCAGACAGGAATATTAATGGGATTTTGAGGTCAGTTTTTGCTCTTTCCATTTCTCCCACACAAAATCCTGTGGAGTTGGTTGGGCAGTGCACAGACACCTACAAAATCCCAATTTATCTTTTTTTTTTATTATTATTTTTTTTTAAATTGCCCCAACCCAGCGAGCACCTGTGCTTCTTCACTTGTAATTTGGGAATTTCATCCCTTTCTTTCCCCGCCCCGTTGCTCTTTATCCAACAAACAACAGCTCGACCCAGCATTTCTCCCCTGTTTCTACCGTTTTCTGGGATTTAAACGTTTCCATTTGTTGATGCATGTTCCAGCTTTCCCCCCTCCGCCGTGGTTTGGTGCCGTGGTGCTCCGAGCACCGTGACAGTGACACGGGGACATCCCTGGTTTGCCGACCCCGCTGCCATCAGGCATCACCGTGCCCCCGGTGGATTTTTGGCTGCGTGTTGGATTCTTTTGTGCACGTGTGGTTTGTGCCAGGCTCCGTACCCCGCTTCTCCCATTCAACTGGTGCTGTTAACCTCCCCCCTCCAAAAAAACCCGAGTAACCAGGGCTGCTCCGTGTTTCCTTTGCTTCTCCCTCCACCCTCTGTATTAAGGTCTTGGAAAGGCAGCGGGGTTTTGGGGAGACACCGGGCACCCCCTGCCCACTGGCACAGTGGCTGTGCACTGGTGGCGTGGATAGGGTGGGAAGAGGATTTTTTCTAATGGGAAATGTCTTAAAAGCCAAGGGGACTGTGTCTTCCTGCCCAGTGCCCGGCTCTGTTCGTACCTACGGGAAGTTTTATGTTGGATTAAAATTGTCCCTTGCGCTGAGTGTGGTGTCCGGTGGCACTGGAGCGTGCGGGGCAGCGAGTGCCCGCTCTGGGGGCGATGGCAAGGGGGGAACGGGGTCCCAGCACAGGTGGGAGGGGAGGGAAGGTGTCCCTGCAGTGGCACCGGGATGGCTGGCACCCAGCCTGGCTCCGGCACCGGGTCCCGGCTGTGGGTGCTCGGTGCAGTGCCGGTGCCCGGAGCAGTGTCCCACAGCCCCGGTGCGGTCCCAGCGCCGTGACCTGTGCCCAGGGTGGTGCCCCGTGCTTGGTGCCACTCCCCACTCCCAAACCTATGCTCTGCTCCCAAATCTAAGCCCCATTCCCAAATCTGAGTCCCATGCTCCATGCCCGGTGCAGTCCCGGTGCAGTGCCCATGTCCGGTGCTGTGCCCAGTGTGCAGTGCCCGGTCAGTGCCCGGGCAGTGCCCTGTTACCGGTGCAATACCGGTGTCCAGGGCAGTCCCAATGCCTGGAGCAATCCCGGCGCCGCCCCGGTGCTGCACCCCGTTCCCGGTTCAATCCCGGTACAATCCCAGTACAATCCCGGTTCAGTCCTGGTGCGACCCGGTGCTATGCCCCGTTCCCGGTGTGATCCCGGTGTGTTCCCGGTGTGATCCCGGTGTGATCCCGGTGCTATGCCCCGATCCCGGTGTGATCCCGGTGCTGTGCCCCCGTTCCCTGTTCATTCCCGGTGTGATCATGGTGCTGTGCCCCGTTCCCGGTGTGATTCCGGTGTGATCCCGGTGTGATTCGGGTGCGATCCCGGTGTGATCCCGGTGCTGCGCCCCGTTCCCTGTTCACTCCCGGTTCCTTCCCCGTTCATTCCCTGTTCATTCCCGGTTCATTCCCTGTTCATTCCCCGTTCATTCCCGGTTCCTTCCCCGTTCATTCCCAGTTCATTCCCCGTTCATTCCCGGTTCATTCCCCGTTCATTCCCCGTTCATTCCCGGTTCATTCCCCGTTCATTCCCCGTTCATTTCCCGTTCATTCCCGGTTCATTCTCGGTGCCCGATGCGGTGCCGTCTCCAATCGCCACCAGGGGGCGCCGCCGCGCTCGCCTTCCGCGCCCCCTCGGGTCCTTCCGGAGAGGCTCATGCGAGAGGCGGGGCCCCGATGGCGATCGGGCCATGGGAGGGCGGGGCCAGAATCTTCGGGCAGCTCCGTTCTCTGTCGTCTACTCTCGGTTATTTCCGGGATAGACTCGGGCAGTTCCGTTCTCTCTCGGCTGCTGCCGGCTGTTTCCGGGGCGGGTTCGGCCCGTTCCGGCGGCGCTCGGGCCTGTCCAAGGCTCCGCCGGGCCGGAGGCAGCAGCGGGCTGGAGGCGAGCGGCGGCGGATGGGGCCGGCGGAGAGGTGCGACGGGGCCGGGAGCGGCGGGATCGGGATCGGGATCGGGATCGGGGGGATCGGGATCGGAGAGAGCGAGCCCGGATCGCAACCAGGCCCGGGGTGGGCGTCAGGACCCCCTCATCGTGAATCGCCCCGGGGCTTAGCGGGGAGCACCGGGGTGGGCCCTGGGCCGAGGCTCTGTTCCTCATGGCACAGCCTCGAGGATGTCCCCGGACCCTTCGGGAGCTGCCGGCGCAGGGTGTCCCGCTGCCAGGGCACCGCTACTGCTGTGTGGCTTCACCGTGATGCCAGGGCTATGCCCCCAGTCGCCCCCAGGGCTGTCCCTGTGTCCTCCCGGTGCCCGTGCTGTGCCCCCCGATCTCTCCCGAACTGTCCCTGTCCCTCCCGGTGCCCGTGCTGTGCCCCCCGATCTCTCCCGAACTGTCCCTGTCCCTCCCGGTGCCCGTGCTGTGCCCCCCGATCTCTCCCGAACTGTCCCTGTCCCCCCCAGTGTGCCCGTGCTGTGCCCCCCGAGCTCTCCAGTGCCAACCCAGCAGTGCCATCACAGATTCCCCCCCTGTGCCGCTGTCCCCACAGTGGTGACAGTGCAGGGACCCGCTCAGCACATCACAGTCCCCATTACCGAGGGTCCTAGGGACTCCCTGGGGGCGGTGAAGCCAGAAAAGAGTGACCTCTCAGGGGCCCAGCTCTGTTCCCCCTGCCCGGGGGCAGTTCAGCCCCAGCAGTTCCCAGGCTGGAGCTGGTGCCCCAGGGATGTGCCAAGTTCAGTCCGAGGGTGTCTTAACACAGCATGACCCAAAGCCTGGCTCTGGGATGAGCCCCCCACTGCTTCCCAGGGAGGTTGGTCATTGCATTTCTTCTCTTCCTGTGGATGTTTCTCAGAGCCTCGGAGAGGAAGATTCCCATGGTCATGTACCTCCTAAACTGGGGGTCTGTGATCGATGTGAGATAAAAACGGGGAAAAAATTGTCGAAAAATGAGAGCTGTGAAGAGCTGGAGTGGCCCCAGCATTGCCTTTCAATGGAGCCGTGCTGCCTCTCCTCCCATTAATGCGCGGCTTTGATTTCCCAAGCAGCTCTTGGAGCCGCTGGGGAACTGGCCCTGTGACTTTCTCTGTGAGAGCAGAGAATGGAGACAGCTGAGTAAATATAGCCTAAATCACTGCTTTCCTGGCCATTCCCCCACCCTTCCCCGACATGCCAAGGGCTGGTGTGTCCCCGAGGCTGCACTGGGCTCTGCTCTAGCCCTTCCACGATGTGGGAAAGTCCAAAAGCCATGGTTTGGTTTCTTCGGTGACTCTCTTTGACGTGGGCAGCTCGTGCTTCCATCTGCCCGCGCAGTTCGTGGCACGGACTCATTCCTCCTAAAGCTGATCTCTGCCCCAAAACCCCGCGTTCCCAGCTCGCTGGAACAAGGTTTTAAGCATGCAGGAAAATCCTCTCTGCCTGCAGTTGGGTCTCGCTTGGACAAAAGCGCTGGGTTGGAAGGGAAAGCGCGGCTCAGCTGGAATGTGGCGAGGAGCAGAGTGGTTTGCGGAGCCAGTTTGGAGCCGTGTCAGAGCTCTGAGTGCCGGGGTGTGTTTACAATGAAAAAGAGTATTTATAATATCGAGGGCTCTTTTAATTCCTCTGGGAATCTCTGAAGCCGCAGCTTGGAGCTAAAGTAGCTGGGTAATGGAAGATGAAAAGCAGACAGAGGAAGGGATGGTGGATTTCTCAAGTTGGAAGAAGGTCTTGGCTCTCTCACCAATATCCAAATCATGCTGGTCTATTAACTTGGGTGCTTCTTACCTCGTCGGTTACTTCATGTGATCACTGAGCTGTACAGAGCTGCTAATAAATCATATAAATTCCAAATACCCCGGGGAATGTGATTTTAAGCAGATAAGTTAGCAAGAGCAGTTGGATTTTTTTTTTCATGTACTCAGGTTTTTTTTAGAACTGTAATTTTTTTGCCAAAATACAGCTCCTGGGTTTCTATATCCCTAAAGCCAACTCCATGAATGCTCCTAAAATGGAATTAGTGTGTTCTTGCTGCATGGGGGATGGTGTAAGAGCAGCCTGGAGTGAGGTGATGGGGCTGGTGTTGGGTGCTGGGTCCTTCTCTGCCCACTGCCAGCAAATAAAAGTTCTGGCCAAGTAAAAAGCTCTTGTAGGCAGGAGGAGAAAGTCTGTGAGGTGGTTAAGAAGGAACAAGTTTCAGCTGGAGCAAGGAAGTTCAGTGTCAGGAGAAGCCTCTGGACAGTATGAGAAGTCTTGGAGTAGGTGTGCAGTCTGCCTGAGGTGGTCTCATGTTGTCCAGCCTCTGAGCAGGGGGTCTCTGGTACCTCCAGTGGTCTCCCAAAAGTGAGGAAGGTGTTGGTCATCCTGATTTATTCAGCTCCTCATGTCCCTGCTAAATCATGACATTGACCTTTCCAGTGAAATGTTTCAGATATTCCTTTACTTCCTCGGGCTTTGGTGAATAAAGCAAAATATTTAATGAAACTCAGGCATGGGCAGTAAATGCTCTGTGTCCCTGGCGGAGGGTGGCTTGTGGTTGTGGGCAGGAGCTGCTGCTCCTGGGGATCTGTTGCTGGCTGGCTGGGAAGCATTTCTGGGGAAGAGAAGAGGTGAAAACGGCCTCGGTTGTCCCATGCCTGGCTGGGGCACGGCTCAGGCATAACTCCCCTCCTCCCCTGCAGCTTTTCCCTGTTTGGAAGGAAATACCAGCTGGCTTGGCAGCGCCATGGCCAGCCCGGGCTCCAGCTCTCCCTGCTCCGCTGGCCGCTTCCCCAGGGGCAGCTGCTGGAGCGTGTCCAGCTCCGCTTCCCGCCCGCTCCAGCTCCCTGCAGGCTCTCCCGGCTCCTTCCCCCACAGCTCCTCGTGGCACTGCTGCCTCTTCCACGGCCTCGCTCATGGCTCCAGCCTCGCGAGACGTTTTTCCAGTCATTGTTCCTGCTGGGGAGGCAGCGGGCCCGGGAAGCTGCCTGGGAGCACAGGGGTTTGCTGTGCTGTTTGTCCTGACTAAATCAGGGCTTGCCAAGCTCTTGCTCTCTCTGCCTCTGCCCCTCGGTGTTGTGGGTGTTGGTGGGCACTGGATGACCTGTGACATGCTTGCCACTGCCAGCTTCAGGAGCTGAGGCCATCAGAGCTGTCCTGGCTGCGTGGGTCAGAAGGATGTGATGCAGCAGCAGATGTCACCATGGCAGGCAATTCCCTGTCCATTTTTATTCCCATCCATCATTGCATTGTTCTATTTTCTCTTTGTATTAAAGGAAAAGTTTGTTCTTTTTGTCTGTAACTTGCAGTTCAATCTCGATATGGTGTATGTTTTGCTCGCTGAGGGTCTGCTATGACTTGGAGAGGTTGGAGCTGTGTGAAAACAAGCACTTTTCTTTGAAATATTTTTATGCATTCTTTCCCCCTCCCTGGAAAGAAAGTAACTCAGTCTCACTTCAAGTCAAGCTGCACTTTGAACTGCATTTGGAACTGAGTTAAAAAGCGCAGGAACCACATTTAAAATGTTAAGATGCTTTTATTTATGTGCTGGGCACAGAAAAAAAGACTTGTAATGTGTTTTTTGTTTCAAACCGATGTATTAAACAAAGAAAGTATTGACAGCAGTTAATGAATCGAGGGATTGTTTCTGGGCGCTGAGATAGATTTACCAAAGGTATTTAGCTGTCTGATGCATGGGATTTTCAGAGCAGCCCAACTAAGCAAGTGCTCGCCAGCACAGACACACGAGGTTCCTCTCCGAGAGCCGAGCAAACCTGGAGCTGGGCCCAGCAGAAATCTTTTGGCAAGGTGCTGCCTCTCTCCTGCTCGGAGGTGTGCTTCCAGCCAACAGGCTCGTGCGTGTCCCGGCCTCTCGGCGCTGCCTTCCCTCCAAAGAGCCGTTCCAGGGCTTTGGGAAATGTGCGTTCCCAATCCCTGAAGACTCTGTCAGCTGCTCTCCGAGGGTGCAGAGCTTTCCTGCAGCTCAGCCAGGGAAGCCTCTGGCTGGGTCTGTGGCAGGACAGAGGACAGCTGTTGCCCCTGGAGAGGACGATGCCAGCATTAGCCATGAGGATTTGGGTCTCCTGGGGGGCTCCCCACTCGTGTTCAGGAGCACTCAGTGCCCACCTGGGCTGAGCGTGGGGAAAGCAGGTGAGGTTTCTCCAGGAATAGCCTGGCTCTGAGTTCTGGTATTTTTCGTGTGCCCACTGACCCGGTGGGACGTGCAGAGCACGGTGGCACGGAGCTGTGCCTGCGTTCCCACCCCAGGGAAGAAGGTTGTGGAAGGAGTCGGTTGGAAGAAGCTGCGGGACCTGCTCTTTGGAGACACTCGGTGCTCCGGAGTCACTCTCCTCTTCCCACCCCTCCACTCAGATCTGCTTTTAAAAGCTACTGAACAAGTTTGCCAGGCCTGAGCGTTTTGTCCTTCCAGCCTCTTCAGCTGCGCTGGCTTGTCGGAGGCGCCTGGAGTCGGGGCTGGGATCTGTGGGTGGAAGCTGGGGGTGCCTGCAGGGGAGCATCGACCCTGCTGGGGTTGGGTTCTGCCCCCTCTGGGTCACTCTGGGGTCTGTCCTCTCCGGGAGGAGGGGGAGCTGCCAGTGCCGTGCCCAGCGGGCAGCGGCCACTCAGGCCCTTGGCAGTCAGACAGTGCCCCCGGCACGGCGACTCTGCTCTGGGGAACCCTGACAGGCAGCACTCAGAGGGGCAGCCAGTGAGCCTGGTCATAAATCTCTCTTTATGCTCTGGATTATGAAGTAATATTTTCCTGGCTGGGGCTGGTTGGACTGAGGAAATGCGGGCTCTGCTGCGAGCTCTCTGCCACCACCATCCCAGCATGGTGGGAGCTTTCACAGCGGCAGTGCTGGTATGTGCTGCTTCCCCCGTGAACATCAGCAACTTGTGTAGGATCTCTCCATGAATTCTGCAGTCTGGTGTTGCTCCTGGAGTTGTGGAGAAGCTCTGCAGCAAGCTGGATCAGGCTCAATCCTGTTCCCCACCCGCCTGTGGCCGCAAGTGCCTCACCTCCCCGCGGGCAGTGCCTGTTCATTCATGGCAAAGGCAGCCCGGCTGGGACGCCTGCCCGAGCTCAGGCAGGCGGTGCGGGCTCTGGCTGCTGCACAGGTTTCCTGTGCCATGGCCTCTTTGTGCCTTTTGTCCTTGTCAAGGGAAGGAGCCCTGGTGCCAGGCTGGAGAGCCTGGCTGAAAGGTGGGGCTGGCTCCTCTCAAGGGACTCACCCCAATCTCAGACTTTGTGGCAGCACGTGCAGGTGTGGTGACACGTGCAGGGGTGATACCACGTGCGGGAGGAAAGAGGGATTTGTAGCTGATAGGAACTGGAAGGTATTGCTGGCCTGGAAGGGTTCTTTTGAAATCCTGCAGATCACCACCGTTGGTGCCTGTCACAGAGTCCAACCAGCAGGCAGAGCAGCCTTGGCTTCATGCCGTGCTTGGTTGTTCACTGACCCCTCTGGGAAGGGTGTCCTGGCTCCCTTTGCCTCCTCGCCTCCCTCTGCTCAGGCTCCCACAGCCCTGAGAAGCACCTTCCTGCTCATTAATAGTTTTCAGATGAGACTCAAGAGTTTGAGCTGGGTTTGGTGGTTTCTGGGCCAAAAGAGCTCAAGCCTTTAAGAGGACCTGCAGCGTTTGAGCAGGCCCAGGGTGTCCCTGGGAAGGCTGAGTTCTGGCTGCCCTGGTGCCTTGTAGGTCCGGTCCTTGGCCCTATGCCATTTCTGCGGGAACCAGAGCTCTGGGATTTGCCTGAGGGAGGTGGAAAACTGGCCTGTGCAGCCAGGAGGGAATGGGAAAAGAGGACGTGCCTGGCTGGTGGGAATGTCCCGGCTCGTACATCTCTTCCACAACATGTTATAACCCAGGTTTATTCTTTTTGGTGGATTTCTGGGCAGGGCGGGCAGCATATTCAATTTCTCTCTGAATAGCTGAAAGGCAGTTAGGAGCTCTAAGTAGACTTGAAGGCTTCTAAAGATTATTTTAACTCCTTTTGCCTCCATCTCTGCAAAAAACCTGTGCCTGCACTTGATGCTGCTGCTTTTGAAAAGTTCAAAAATTGACTTTTTGCTCAGAGCAAAGCTTTGAAGTGCGGCTCTGTGGGAATGGCAGCGCATCTCGAAAGCCTTTTGCTGAAAGCGTGGTTAACCTACATTTGTGGGCAGCTCCCTTCAGAAGATGCCTTTGTGGGGGATTGCATGGCAAGATGTAAAGGTGAACTGTGAAATTTAATCGATTTAACAAGGGAAGGTTAAATCTGTTTGCTCTGCTCCCATTCAGGGCCTGCAGCTGGTTGGGTGCAGGGTCACCCTTTTCTGTATGCAAAAGTTATCCTGCATAAAGGCTGTTTTGTCCCACTTGTTGTCTCCTTGTTTGCATAAGTGCTGCGAGGAGGGTAAGCTGAAGAAGCAGGGGTGAACCTCTTTGAGATGCAGAGCTTGTGCCTGGCTGTAGCAGAGAGGAGGCAGCGTTCCTGCCCGCAGCCACTGGCTCCCTGCTTGCTTTTGGGAGTGTAAATCGGGATTAGCATGCCCTGCTTGGAGCCAGGGTTTAGCATCAGCTGCTAGGTAGGAGAGAAACGAGTCCTGCCTCTCTCAGGTGAACCCCTGCTTTGAATGTTGGCATGTCAGGAGGGTGTGGGGTGCCTGGCTGTGCAATTCCTGACAATTCTTCTTCTCTTTGCAGGAACTGGGAAGGGGAACATAGCGTGTGACACTATTCCAGGCTGGAAGCCTACTGTGCTTTTCCTCCCCAGATTCCAAGAGACTGGCTTTTTTGGTGAAACAGACCCTGATCTCGGGTTTCTTTGCTGCATGCCCGCTCACCAGTGCTGGATTATGTTCGTCTCCTTCTCCCTTTGCTCCATAATTTGGTTGAATCGTGGTTTCAAGCTGAGGAAAAGGGGCTGCACCTAAGCGCTCCAGAGCACCCAGACCAGGCTCTTGGGGTGCCGGTTCACACAGAGACAGTTCAGAGTGCTGATGGGGGAGAGCTGCCTCTGAGGGCCCTCGTCTCCCACCTGGAACGTGCTGCCTCACCCTTCAGAGCCCTTCTCCCCTGGCAGAGAGGATGGGCAGCACCGACGGCTTCCAGTACCGCGCGCTCTACCCCTACCGCAAGGAGCGCGAGGAGGACATTGACCTGCTGCCCGGGGACATCCTGGTCGTGAGCAAGGGGGCCCTGCAAGCCTTGGGCTTCAAAGACGGAGATGAGCAGACTCCCAATCAGATCGGGTGGATCCTGGGCGTCAACGAGCGCACCAAGCAGAAGGGCGACTTTCCTGGCACCTACGTGGAGTATGTGGGGCCGGTGAAAATCGCCGTCCCTTCACACCGGCCCCGAGTGCAGAGACCCCTGCCCGCCACACCGGGGGCCAGCGGCTGCCGGCTGCCCGAGGCTCTGGAGCAAGGTAAGCCCTGCTGTGTGCCCTGGTGTCCTCCAGTCTCGCTGTGTGACAGATGAGAGTGTGTGAGTGGCTTCGTAGGATGGCGGTGAAACCCTCAGCTCGGCAGCACTGGGTCGCTCCACCAGCAGCAGTGTGGTTGAGTCGCAACCAAAAGCCGGCCTCGCTCAGTCCCGGCTCAGAGAAAAGCACTTTGTTCCTCCAGCTTGTCAATCTGCTCAGCAGAGCTTCCTGGGGCAAGCCTTGTCCCACTCTTACATCTCCAAGATCCATCTCTTCTGTTCTGCAACCAGCCAGGATCCCCATGGTCCCTCTCCCTGCTCCACTGGGTTTTGCCAGGCTCCCTCCCTTCAGGATAAGTCCTGACCTCTCCCAACCACCACCTCCCCGCCTCTGCAGCGCCTGGGGCAGTGCTCCCTGCCAGGAGCTGCTCAACCCTGCTGAGAGACACAATTACTTGTCTC
Source organism: Progne subis subis (assembly GCA_022316685.1). Lineage (NCBI taxonomy): Eukaryota > Metazoa > Chordata > Aves > Passeriformes > Hirundinidae > Progne > Progne subis. The sequence continues at coordinate 23,233 of JAKJHU010000341.1, forward strand.
TGGGCAAGAGGAGAAAAGTCAGGGTCTAAAAGAGTGCTTCTGAGAACTGGAGCTAATTGCTTGTCTGCCTGGCAGCCAGCCCACCCTGCGGGTCGCAGAGCCCTCGCTGGGGCCGGGCAGCCACGCTGGGGCTGGGCATGGGCTGTCCTGCACCTGCAGCTGCCTCCCAGCCAGCCTGGCCTTGGCACGGACCCGGTCCGGGAGAGCCAATGTGCCTCAGCCCTGCCTGTGGAGTTGTGGCAGCTGCCTGCTCTTAGCCTGTTTTTTTGGCTCCCAGGCACATAAACCCTGTGGCCAGGGGCTCAGCAGCCCCCGGTTTTCCCCCTTCTACTCTTCCTTTGTGAGACCCCGCCTGCAGTGCTGAGTCTGGGTCTGGACAAAACAAGAAAGATGTGGACCTGTTGGAGCGAGTCCAGGGGAGGCCACAGAGCTGCCCTAAGGCTGGAGCCCCTCTGCTCTGGAGCCAGGCTGGGAGAGCTGGGGCTGTTCACCGGGAGAAGAGAAAGCTCTGGGAGACCTTATTGTGGCCTTCTAGCACCTAAAGGGAGCTTATATAAAAGAGGGAGAGAGGCTTCTTATACAGGCAGATAGTGATAGGACAAGGGGGAAGTTTTAAATTAAAAGTGGGAGAGATTTAGATTAGATGTTAGGCAGAAATTCCTGACTGTGAGGGCGGTGAGGCCCTGGCACAGGTTTCCCAGAGCAGCTGTGGCTGCCCCATCCCTGGAAGTGTTCCAGATCAAACTGGATGGGGCTTGGAGCAACCTGATCTGGTGGAGGATGTCCCTGCACAAGGCAAGGGGCTTGTAGGTGGGTGATCTTTTAAGGTCCCTTCCAATCCAAACCCATTCGGTGATTCTCTGAGGGGTGACAGCCACACTTGGCTTTCCCGTGCCTTGCAGAAAGCCTCGTGTACATGGGAGGAGTGGGGTCAGCAGCAGGAGCTGGAGGGTGCCAGGGAACGCTCCCAGCTGGCAGCGCTGCCTCCTCCCCATCCCTCTCTGCCTGGGAGCCACGGCTACCCCAGCAGATGCTTCTGGCTGTGTGAAAACACCTCTGGGGTCTTACGAAACCGGGGTTGTGGGGCTGGTGTGGCTCCCTGCAGCTGCCTCCCTCGCTCCTGCTCCCGGAGCCGGAGGGGCGGCCCCAGGAAACATCTCCGCAGGGTGGGAATGCTGGCCGGGCCCTGCGTTTGGGTTGGCAGCGAGAGCCTGACCTGAGTCATCCCGCTCACAACCTGCCTTTCCAAGAAAGCTGCTCCTCTCTGGGATGTGCTCTGTGCTGGATGTGCTGGCCTTGCCTGCCTGCAGCCCGCTGCTCCCTCGGGGGCTGGATTTCTGCCCTCCCTGGCTCTCCCCTCTTTTCAGGGGGCTTGGTGGAGGTGTCTGGGTGGTCAAAGCCACCGGTGCGGTCTCTGGGTCGTGGAACAAGGTACGTGCCAAAGCTCCTGAAACACAGAAAAGACAAATTTGGGAAGGAAACCAAAAGCCAGCCTCTCTACTATCCTGCCCAGGGATGGAGGGTGTGGTACCAGGGCACGTGAGACCACTGCCAGCCCTTGTCCCTGTCCCCTGTGGGGGCATCCCCAGAGTCAGCCTCCACTCTGGGCACAGGCAGGGCCTGCAGGGAGGCAGTTCAAACACCCAGAGCCGGTTTACACTCAGCCTGCAGGTTTGATCCCTGTATGGGCCATTCACTTAAGAACTGGACTTGATAATCCTTGTGGGTCCCTTCCAGCTCAGGATATTCTGTGATGCTTTATTTCTGTATTCTGCTGGGGAAGACACATTTTTTTGCAATGGAAAAACCGTATTTGAGCCAAGCCTGTCTTATTTCTTCATGGTGTGCACTTTAGGAGGTGCAGAACCGTCTCCTGGCAGCCCCACGAAGCTCCTTCCCTGCTTCCCAGCTCCTTCCCTGGCTGGCAGGGACCCCTCATCCCCTCGGTGTCACTTGTGGAGCGGGGCCAGCGCCGCAGCTGTCCCGCGAGCGGGGCCGGCCCCGCGGAGCAGCGAGACCCAGCGCGTTCTGCCAGTGGATTTACGAGCTGCTGGTGTTTGCCTTCCGCAGAGAACACGAGCGGAAAATGCGGCTCGGGACTATTTCCGCAGCTGCCCGGGCCGTGCTGTGAGCAGCCTTGTTCGCGGCGGCCCAACCCGGAGGCCCGGCAGGCTCAGGAGCTGCTGCTGGATCCGGCTCTGTGCCTGACAAAAAAAGACAAGCTGCTGCCTGCTGAAGCAGCACATTCCCGGCCGGGCCACGTGGGCAGCGCCAGTATTTACTCTCCTTTCAGCCCTTCCCAAGGGTCAGGCTGGGAGCTGCCAGCCTGAAAGTTTGCCTGCAGCTTCCCCATACTGACCCGCACCATGCTGGGCCCCTTCCCGTGCCCAGGAGCTTGCTCCAGTGGGGGATTGTCCCCCCTCTCCCCAGCTTTTGCAGAGCTGCCGGGTGCCTGACCCGTGTGCTTCCCTTCCCGTGGCTGTTCTGTCTCCCCTGGAGGCCGTGGGTGCAGGAGGCTGAGCTGGGTGCGCAGTTCCAGCTTGCTGCGCCTTGTGGTGAGACCACACCAGGCGAGTTCGGGTCAGATCCATGACAACGGAGCTGTTTCGCAATGGGGAGCAGCCTCTTGGCTCTGCCTCTGCAGAGTGGAGTGTGCTGGGTGTCCTCACCCACTGCGGGCTCCCCAGGGTCTGCCAGGTGCTGTGGACCAGCCTGGAGGAACCTCCCGCTCCGGCTGGTGCTCCTTTGGAAGCGGGATGGAACCTGGCACCGCTCATCCTTCGGCAAACCTCCTGCTGGCAGCTCCTCAGCCAGGCCTGCGTGCTCCTGCCCTGGCATGCACAGGGGAAGGGGGTGCCTGGAGCCAGAACCTCAAGATTTTCTGGAAATGGCAGTGAAATACCACCCGACACGGGGCTGCAGATCCCCCGGGAATGGGGGGACCCTGGTCCCGTGCCACGGGCTGTCTGTGCCCTGTAGCAGCTTGCACAGAGGCTGTGGGCTCGCGGGGAGGGGGAGGCACAGGGCCGGTTTCCATGTTAAACGAGCAATCAAGGGCAGGAATTTGCTGACACGGCGTTCTATCTGAATCGCTGGATTAATCACAGCTCACCACGGAGCAGAGCGAGCTCCCTGGCTCTGCTCTGCTGCCAGCCCTGCGCAGCCCCTGTGCTGGGCAGGGACCCAGCCCTGAGCTCCAGGAGCCCTGGTAACCCCTGTGCTGCCTGCCCGGGGGGGCTACGGGTCGCTTGGGGGTCAGGCTCTGTCTCCAAGCCTCTGCACAGAGCAGCAGATACCTGCCTGTGCTCACCCAGTCAGGGCTGGAGCTCAGCAAGTGCTGTGCTGGCTCCTGGGCAGGTTCCTTGCAGGCTCCATGCCGTGTTTGCCTGGGCCACAGCCTCACAGCAGGGGCCACAGCTTTCCTTGCTCCTGTTGGGAGTTGCCTGGGTTGTGCCCTGGCCCAGCTTTGAGGGCTGAGCTGGTGCTGAGCCCTTCTCTCCTTCCCTCTCCCCCAGGGTCTCCTCTCCCGGACTTGCAGGAGCAGTTCAGCCCTCCTGAGATTGCTCCTCCGCTCCTGGTGAAGCTGGTGGAAACCATTGAGAAGAAAGGTAAGGTGGCAGTGCTGATACACCCCAAAACCCCACAGTGAGAGCTGAGCTCTGTGGGACGCACGGGACACGGCTGCTCTCATGTTCCTCCCTGGGTTGAGCTGCTGAGGCCCCTGAGGGTGTTTGGTTTGAGCACCTACACACACGGGGTGGGTGCTGAGGTTTGGAAAGTGTTTCCAGCCTGGATCTGTGCCACGGTGGAGAAATGGGGCCACTGATCCGGGTGTCCTGGGGGCCAAGGGGGCCGCAGCAGCCTCTGCAGGGGGTTGGCTTGGACGCCGTCCAGGCCTGGTTGGCCGTGCCACAGGCATTGCCCAGCTGGCACCGAAACAGTGCCTGTGCTGGAGCTGACAGCAGTGTCCCCCCTTCCGCAGGGCTGGACAGCGAGATGTTGTACAGGACATCTGGCTCCGAACTGAGGCAGGCGCTGAGAACCGGTAAGAACCAGCTCTGCGCGGTGGAGGCGAATCGGCTCAGATGGAGGAGATTAGTGGATGTGACAGCGCCAGCAGTAATGCAATCCAGGCCAGGCTCGCCTGTCCCTGGCAGTTCCTGACTCCCAGCACGCTGCCTCTGGGGCTGGGCTGTCCCCATCCCGACGCGTCCTTGTCCTGCGTGCAAGGGATGGGACAGGGGGGATTCCTGCCACCATCCACGGGGGGAAATAAAAGGGTGTGGTGCTGGCTCAGAGACTCGCAGGCAAACGAGTGAACCCCTGTGCTTGTCCCCCGCTGTCTTTGGGGTGCTCTGCTGATGGGGTGGTGGAGGCTTCTGTGGCTCTGTCATGCCACTAATAAGCAGGGGAGGATCTTTCAGCTCAGCTCGGTGGGTGGAGCCGTGGCTCCGCGGTGCCGGCAGCCCGTATCTCTGCCGGGGAGCCCTGGGAGCCGTCTGCCTCTCGGCTGGGCTGGGGCCTCATCCGGCACCACGCTGGCGAGTACCCTCCCGCAGACCTTCCTGCAAACCCCAGCCACGCGGTGCTGTCAGCCCGGGCTGTGCTCTCAGGACAGGCTTTGTGTGCTTCCCAACGTCCCGTGTTCGAGGGAGGCGTTCTCCCCGTTGGGTTCAGTGTGTGGCTGCTCGGTCTGCAGTCGACTCTTGCTGGTCGTAAGGAGCAAAACTCTCACCCAAGCTATGCCTGCCCAGAATTCCTGTGTTGGGGCTCAGGGCAAAGGTTGTGGGTACCCGGAATGACCTCTGCCCTCTCCCAGGGGGAACTGCTGGGGTTCCCAGAGCAAGCTTATTTCTGGGGTGCACATCCTCTGTCACATGGGCTGCCTGAGCTCCCTCGTGATGCTGGTGAGCTCTCATGAGAGCTGTCTGCCGTGTGATGGTTTCTGGGATGGGTGTTGGCAGCACCAGAGCTGCCAGCTGGGTGCCCAGTGCTGTATCCACCCTCCCATGGGAAATCTGTGCCCTGACAGATTGGACCCTGGGTGACCTGGAGCCCCTGGACGTGCACTCCCTGGGCGAGGCACTGCGAGGTTACCTGCAGGACCTGCCCTCCCCCGTGGTGCCAGTGTCGGCGCATGGAGATATCCTTCGCATCCTGCAGGGTAAGGACCTCCCCTGGCTGCCTGGGGAATGGGCAGCTGGGTGGGGTGGGACACATCTGGGATATTAAAATAAGCCCTGTCCCTATGAGGCCTGGCACACGGCCCCGCTGCTGAGAGCGCTCCTGTGCCGTGACGCAGCCGGAGCGTGGAGAGTGGTGCCGGCTGTCCCAGCTCTTCCCTCGTGTCTTGTTCTCTCCCCAGAGATTCCCCAGCCAGAGAATTGCCGGAAGCAGCTGCTGCTGGCCCTGGAGTCGCCTGCGGTCCCGCTCCAGAACACGCTCACCCTGCAGTTCCTGCTGCGGCATCTGGGGAAGGTATCGCAGCAGGCCGAGAGCAACAGCCTCCACCCTCGGGCCCTGGGAGAGATCTTTGGCCCCCTTCTCCTGCGGCTGCCTGGCGCCAGGTACGTGAGGCTTTTGGTCCCAGCAGTGTTCCCGGCTCCGGCCGCCGTGGACAAGGAGTCCAGCCTGGAGCAACAGTGCTGCCCACAGCCCCTGCTGGGCTGCACGTGGGATCAAGCTGCTGGCAGCACGCAGAGGTGGCACTCAGAGCTGGGACAGCGCCCTTGCTGCCCTGTCAGCCTGGGGATGAACCAGCTCATGCCAGGGGGCATGGGAGCAGTGCCATGTTCTACCCCACAGCTGCTGTTCTTAACTTGCCTCTTCTCTCCCTGCAGCCCAGAGCTGAGCCCTGACTTCTCCGTGCTGTTTCTGGAGACGCTTCTGCAGACGAAGGAGCTGGAGCCCGAACAGTTGCCTCCAGGTACTGAGATAGCTCTTCCTTGGGGCCTGAGGCGTTTGTGGGTGTGGACTCTCTGCCCCCATGATTGGATTGCCGAGGGTGTTTGGATAGCCCAGCTGTGCCTGGAGGCCAGCTCAAGGTGTTCAGCTCCTGAGATGTGCCTGGAGCAGCTCCAGGAAACGTGGTGGCCAAGAGGCCTTCCTGGGCCAGTCACTGCAGGGAGGGGGACTCAGCACTCTGAGGGATTGCCAGTGGGGAGCTGGGATTTGGGTTCACCCTGTTTCATCCTCCTCCTCTCACAGCCCTGCCTCCCAAACCGCCGAAGCCAAAGCCCAGCGCAGCCAGCCTGGCCAACGGGAACAACGCACCCTTGCAGGATGCAGAGTGGTACTGGGGGGACATTTCTCGGTAAGGAGGTGACTGGCAGCTGACACCTGGGGTACCCTGTCCATCAGATGAGCCTTGGGGTCACCTCCCAGGCCATGACAATCCTGTTCCGTGCAGGGAGGAGGTGAACGAGAAGCTCCGGGACACACCAGATGGGACCTTCTTGGTGCGTGATGCCTCCAGCAAGATCCAGGGGGAATACACACTCACGCTCAGGTAAGGGCTTTGGGATCCTCTGGGAGCTGGGATCCCCTGGGAGCCTCAGGGATGCAGCTCTTGGGATGTGTCCCTGTGCTTCCAGCTGCAGGGATGCCGAGGTCTCTGGCTGGTGTAGGGTGCTGGGGTGGTGCTAAGTGCCCTCTTCTCTCCCCTCTACTCCAGGAAGGGAGGCAATAACAAGCTGATCAAGATCTTCCATCGGGAAGGCAAGTACGGCTTCTCGGAGCCCCTGACTTTCGGCTCGGTGGTGGAGCTCATCACCCACTACCGGCACGAGTCACTCGCCCAGTACAACGCCAAGCTGGACACCAGGCTGCTCTACCCCATCTCCAAGTACCAGCAGGTGAGGCCTGTGCTGCAGGGACAAGGCTGGCAAGCTCAGCCTGAACCAGGGGCGTGTGCTCATCCATCCCTGCCCCTTTGGTAGACGACAATGTCCCATCCCTCTCCCTGCGTGCTGGAATGTTTTGCTGTGGGGTTTTGTGGGACCAGCTGGAGCGGGTCCTGACTGACGCTGTGCCTGTGGCAGGACCAGGTGGTGAAGGAGGACAGCGTGGAGGCTGTGGGGGAGCAGCTGAAGGTTTATCACCAGCAGTACCAGGACAAGAGCTGGGAGTACGACCTGCTGTATGAGGAGTACACACGCACGTCCCAGGTATGTGGGCACTGCCTTCTCCACAGGCCACCTGAGATCCCCACGGGCTGGTCTGTCACTGCTGTGCACAGGGGAGACCAGAGACAGGGCACCTGTTGCCCCATTTGTCAGCTCATGGACTTGCAGGGACTCCTGAGGATGGGATTTGAAGAGGGGATATTTTGGCCACAGAAAGGACAGAGCTGCTTTGGGGAAGTCGACAGAGGGTCTGCAAATGTGCAGAAACGTTCCTCAGCTTTTCCCTCCCTTCTCCCCAGGAGCTGCAGATGAAGAGGACGGCAATTGAGGCCTTCAATGAGACGATCAAGATCTTTGAGGAGCAGTGCCAGACACAGGAGAAGTGCAGCAAGGAGTATATCGAGCGCTTCCGGAGGGAGGGCAATGAGAAGGAGGTGCAACGGTGAGGATGGGGGTGGTGGTGGCCTGCCCTGCCTGGAGAAGGGCCCCAGGGGCTGGAAGGATCCTCCTGGCTCAGCACAGAGCCGAGGCACGCGGACTCCTTGTCTCTCCAGCAGCACGCTGTGGGCTGGAGCTGGCAGGCTGCCTCCTCCGCCTCCCCCACTCTGGCTCACAGCCTAAATCCCCCCCTCTCTCTCCCAGGATCCTCATGAACTCGGAGAAGCTCAAGTCCCGCATCACAGAGATCCATGACAGCAAGATGAAGCTGGAGCAGGACCTGAAGAAACAAGCCTCGGAGAACCGGGAGATCGACAAGCGCATGAACAGCCTCAAGCCAGACCTGATGCAGCTGCGCAAGCTGCGGGACCAGTACTTGGTGTACGTAGTGCCCCTGCAGCCCCTGCGGCCCGGGAGCCACCCGCCTGCCTCCCCCGGGGCTCCGGGGCTCGTTGGACCGGCTCGCAGCGTGCTGTGGGCAGGAGCCGCTCCCGCAGCAGCGGCCTCGGGGCTCGGCGGTGCCGGCAGCGGCGGCTGCTGCCCTCTGGTGATGGCCGCGCCCGGGGCTCGCTGCGGCCGCGCTCAGCTCTGCCCTCCTTCCCCAGGTGGCTGACGCAGAAGGGTGCCCGGCAGAAGAAGATCAACGAGTGGCTGGGCATCAAGAACGAGACAGAGGAGTGAGTGTCCTCCTCGTGTGCTGTGGCATTTGGGGGATGTGGGGGCACAGGTTGTGCAGCTGGTTCTGCCCGTGCTGGGCAAATCCCAGCTCCCTGCCTGGAGGGCTGAGGATGTCTTCCCTGCCAGATGGGCGATGGCAGCTGGCAGTGTGGGGAAATGTTGGGGCCACACCCCCAAATTTAGGGAATCTGACCCTGCCTGTGCTCGATTGCAGTCAGTACTCCATGATGGATGACGAGGAGGAGCTGCCCCACCACGAGGAGAGGACGTGGTACGTGGGGAAGATCAACCGCGTGCAGGCAGAGGAGATGCTGTGTGGGAAACGGGACGGCACCTTCCTGATCCGTGAGAGCAGCCAGAAGGGCTGCTACGCCTGCTCCGTGGTGTGAGTATCCCTGTGCAGGTGGGGTGGGATGGATGGGATGGGATGGGATGGCATGGGGTGGGGTGGGATGGGGTGGGGTGGGATGGGATGGGATGGGATGGGATGGATGGGATGGGATGGGATGGGATGGGATGGGATGGGATGGGATGGGATCGGGCTGGCCCAGGTTGCGTTCCAGCATCGCCCCACCCTCCCCTTGCCAGATGCTGGAGGTGACAGTTCCCATCTGCCTTGGCTTCCTCCTGCCAGGGCCAGGTGTGTCTTTACACTGCTTTGGTGGCCCTGTTTGTGCTCCCCTGTCCCACTGCTGACCCAGGCCCCTGTGTCTCCCTGGCAGGGTGGATGGTGACACCAAGCACTGCGTGATCTACAAGACGGCGACGGGCTATGGGTTCGCTGAACCCTACAACCTCTACGCCTCCCTCAAGGACCTGGTCTTGCACTACAAGCACACGTCCCTGGTGCAGCACAATGACTCCCTGAATGTCACGCTGGCTCACCCGGTCCTTTCCCAGCCACCAGCCAGATGAGCAGCCCATGCACAGCACAACAGCTGCCTTCAGCTTCTCCCCAGGGCGCTGCTTTCTGGCTCTGGACTCTTGCACCCTGTATAGTTGAGTCTCTGTGCTCCTGCTCCTTCAGAGCCTCTGAGATGTCTGTGACCGTTCCTGATGTCCCTCTTGGTCAGTAGCTGAAACCCATGTTGGCTGATGGGACAGAAAGGCTGGGCTGTAGATTGGCAGTGGGCTCCAGCCTCTAGGAGGTGGGATCCAGCTGTGATTGAATTGCTGGGGCTGAGCACAGCCCCCTCCCCTTCCCTGATAAGCAGGTCAGATCCCCTTCTTGCTGGCAGGTCGCCCCGCTACGCATCACTGTAGAGCTTTGGTTGCTGATTCCTCGGTGCTGTGCCCGAGGAGTTCCCTGCCAGGACACCCGAGGAGGCAGAGGAGGAGCCTCCATCGAACGTGTGCATCCTTCACTCTTGCTTCCCTCGGTGGCCTCGCAGGCTGTGATGGTGTCTGGTACGAGGGGTGCTGCTCTTGCATGCAGAGACACATTTAGGAAGGAGAAACCTCATCCTCCATGGGGCTCCCCTGCCGAGACCTCCGCTCCGTGCTGTGCCCCACCTCGCCACCATTCCCTCTTGTCATAAACCACCTCTGGAGTGTCACTGCCTGGGCAGGGAGGATCTGCTTAGCCGTGAATCTCCCGCCTTTGTTGTGCCAGCGAAGCTGTGAAATCCCTGTTGGTACCCGTGTTTTTCCTGGCAGGATCTGTGGGATGCACAGCTCGTTGTTTCCGGCCGGTTTCGGTGACTCTGCGCACGTAACCCGTTGAAGCTGACTGTAGCTCTGTAAATATGGTTCTTTTTGTGACCGGCTGCTCCCCTGGTGCTGGTGTTTGCTGAGCCCCCAGTGCCACCCCCAGCGTGGGCAGCAGCTGCCAGGCTGCCGCAGCCCCGGGCCCTGCAGCTGAAGCGGGAGAGGGCTGGAGTCCAACGCACACGACGAGCCCTACCTGGAATGAAGGACCTCTCTGCTGCAGGAGGACACATCTGTGGGGCCCAGGGCATGCTGAAATGTATCTGCATGATGGTGAACTACGTATGCAAAGCACTTACAATCGTGGGTACTGTATGGGGCCGGGGCAGCGCTGCCCACCACAGCCAGCTGCTGCGGGCAGGGCGCTGTGTCTGAGCTCAGAGGGCCCAGGTGGGCCTGGAAGAGCTTTAAAAGCTGAGCTGAGAGTTGAGGCCATGGTGGCATTTGCTTTTCTGGGTTATCTCAGCTGCCTGGCTGGAGGAGAGTGTTCCTGGTCCTCTTGATTTGCCAGAGTGGCTCGTTCCCTCTCGGAGGCTCCTCCTTGGGACAGGCGGGTGGATGCCATGGACTTTGGCACTTCTGTTTCCTGTTGCAGCTTGGGTTCCGATGGATCCATGGGGTGCTCTGTGCTCATGCTGTGCCTGCATCCTCTCCTTGATGTGCCACCTGCGTTGGGGACTGCTCTGTCCCTCCCTCCCTGGCCAGCTCTGCTGCTCACCTTGCTCTGGGCTGGTCCCCAGATCCTTCTGGAGCTGGGGCTGCTGGAGCAAACATCCCATTCCTGTTTCTTGTGGCAGCTCTCCTATGCTCAGCTGTACAGCCCCGTTCCCTGCTCTGCATGTCCTCTCTGGGCCCTGGGCCCTGGGTTTTGGCTCTGGTTTGTCAGTGTTTGGTGCTCAGGTGAAAGCAGTGGGTCAGGGGAGCTGTGGGGACACGGCCCAGGAGAGATTGTGGTTGGCTTCAGGGATCACTTGGGAAAAGCTGCCAGGGATGATTAAGGGAATAGTTTGGACTCAGGCACGTGAGAGATGAGGGCACGTGGGACTGACAGGGAGGCTCAGTCCTTACAGCTCTATCCAGAGGCCTCCTGAGGCCTGTGGAGTGGCCAGGGGGCTGCACCAACACTCCAAAGCTTTGTTAATGTCACAAACCTTTTCAGCCTGGGGACTCTGCTGGTCCTGTGCTTGTCCCTGCACTTACAGCACGTCCCCACATCACAGGACAGGCTGCAGGCAGATGGGATCCTCAGCCTCTCATCCCGTGGGCTCCATGTTCCTCCACCACCACCCCTAAATGTGAGCTTGGGGCCAGTCCTGCCTCTGGGGATTGCTCCCTGCTCGTGTCAGGACCTGCTGAGCATCTGGCAGAGTCTCAGCTTGAAGCTGTCGCCTGTCAACACTTGCTTGGTGCTCACCTGGCTCTGCTGCCCAGGGAAATTCCAGCTTCTCTTTATCCTGTGTTTTTTATCCTTTTGGCTGAATTTCCGTTGTTCTCCCCATGCTGTCCCTTTCCTGCTGTCCAGCCACAGCCCAAGGGGGGTCCCTGCCACCCCTCTACACTTCCAGCACTGCCTTCCGTGCCCGCCGGCGGCCTGTCCTCGCCAGGGCACTGCTCACGCCCTGTGCACGACGAGGAGGAAGATGCCCTTCCCCGGGGCTGCCTTTCCCTGACGGTGCTTCACTTGGCTCCCCGAACAGCAGCTTTCCCCCGCTCTCCTTGGGGTGGAAGCCCAGCCCGGAGCTCCCCCAGCATAAGCTCGTTGTGATTTGTCCTTTGCTGCTTTGGCTCGTTCTGAACCCGGCCGTGTTTCGAGGCGCTGGGCTGCGCTTTGCTGCTGCTTGTGACCCCCATGTCCCCCCAGCCGAGCCACACGCCCGCGTCCCGTGGGTGCCACACGGCTGTCCCTGCTCCCCAGGGCACAGCTTGGGGATTGTCCCTCCGTGGCCCTGCTCTCGGGGGGCTCCGGGCTCCCCCATGTAACCCCCAAGGTGCCAGGGGAGGCTCTGTGCTCGGAGAGGACGTGGCTGCTGCGTGAGGTTTTAGTTTCTAGGTATATGCAATAAGGAATAACCTGCCCCCCCTCCCCGAGCTGTCCGTTACCAGCAGTAGTGCTCTCTGCTCTTTCTGTTGATGTTTACTAATGTAAACCCAGTATTTGTTACTGTAAGAGGATTTTTTTTTTTTTTTTTGTACGGTACTTCGAAAAAACCCACGAAAACAACCAAAAACCAAAAAAAAAGCCGGAAAAAAAAAGGAAAAAAAAAAAAAAAAAAAAGGAAAGAAATAAACAGAGTTAATGAACCAGGCTGCTGGATTGCTGGGGGAGGTTGTGCGGGGGCAGGAGGGTGGCAGGGCTGTGCCCCAGTTCCTGGGCTGGGTGCAGGATGTGACCCATCGCGCCAGGATTGTGCTCCCCGGCTTTGTAGGCACGTTGGGACGAGGACACAAACGAGGGAACGGCGAGGTTCCTCCTCACCCGGCCCCGCAGCTGAGCTCGGGGTGTCTTGGGCCGCACCCGCTTCCCGCAGCCGGAGCTGCCCCGGCACCCGCACCCCCGGCGGCTGTGCTGGGAGCCAGCCCCGTTTCCCTGCTCGGGGAGGCTGCTCCAGCCTGGGCTTCACTCCCGGAGCTGTCACAACCCGCGGGGAATCGGCGGCTGCGGGCAGGGCCGTGATCCCAGGGCTCAGGGGACAGCGGGGACCCGGTGTCCGGAGCCCCGGTGTCCGGAGCCCCGCGGCCCCACGTGGGCCGGCGGCGTCACGGGAGGCGGCGGCAGGAAGGGCAGGAAGGGCGCAGGGAGGCGGAGGCAGCCGAGCTTTAAAAGTCCCCGCTGGGACGGGCTCGTTTCCGCGTCACCCCGGCGTCCTGATGGCCCCCACGGTGCCGCTGGCTGTCCTGGCCCTGGTGGCCCTGGCGGCCCCGGGGCTCGGCGCGGCCCCCGGCTGTGATTACCCTGCTCACCGCTGGTGCAGCTCGCGGGACATCGCCGCCGCCTGCCAGGTCAGAGCCGCTGCTGCTGCTGCCGGGGCCGAGGAAAAGGGCAGGGTCACCTGCCCGGCGGCGGGGACGAGGGGCGCGGGGACGGGGTTGGGGCAGCGCTTTGGCCACGATGCCTGGAGCGAGTGCCCGCTGTGAGCATCGCTGCGGCGCAGGCCGTCTCATCCACAGGGATGCTCAGAGCCTCGGGTGCCCCACGGGCGCTACGGCATTCCCCAGCATCCCGCGGAATGGCTGTGGTCCAGCCGGACCCTGACCGCGGCCCTTTCCCAGCTGCCGCTGGCACTTCTGCTTTTTGAGTGTCCAAACCGCTTTTCGGCTTATCCTGCCCCAAACACACCCGCGGGGCTGCGGCTTCCCCCCGGCAGTGGGTGCTGGGCCATACCCCCCACCCAGGCATGTCCTGGTCTAAATTTGTTTTCCCCTAAAATATTTTGGGGAAGTTCTGCTGGAAAGCCCCAGCGCTGGGTGTCAGCCACGCACAGGATCCTGTGGCAGCAGAAAGCTCCCGGCCACTCTCACTTCCCTCTAGCCCTGCACATCCTCATCCTGTTTTCTCCCTGCATCCCCGGAGCTTTGCCGCATCCCTACAGATAGCAGGATGGGGGGGCTGCGGCCACATCCCCCCCGTGCCCCCCGAATCCCTCCCGTGTGCAGGTGCAGAGCCGCTGCCCCAGCCTCCCGCACCCCGCGGCCGCGCCCGTGGAGCTGAGCCTGTACTACGAGAGCCTGTGCCCGGCGTGCCGCGAGTTCCTGGTCTTGAAACTCTTCCCCACCTGGCTGCTGCTGCCCGAAGAGATGCTCAGCATCACCCTGGTGCCCTACGGCAACGCCCAGGTAAGGAGCCGGCCCTCCCGGCGCCGCGGGCGCTCTCGCCTGTGCCGCCGGCCCCGCTCAGACCGGTTGGTCCCGCAGGAGAGGAACGTCAGCGGGAAGTTGGACTTCGAGTGCCAGCACGGCCCCGAGGAATGCTTGGGCAACATGATGGAGGTGACGGTCCCCGTTCCCACGGTGGCGGCACGGGGGTTAGGGTTAGGTTAGGGGTGCAGCGGCCCCTCACCGCCCGCCCTGTCCCCGCAGGCCTGTCTGATGCACGAGGCCAAGAACTTCAGCACCTACTTCCCCGTCATCTTCTGCCTGGAGTCGGGCAGCTCCGTCACCGAGAACCTGGAGGCCGTACGTCCCCCTCCCTGCCCTCGTGCCCCACACTGGGGGACGTCCCCGTCCCCCTGACCGCGTCCCCCATGCCCCCCAGTGCCTGAAGATCTACGCCCCGGAGCTGGACAGCGGCCGCATCGCCGCCTGCGTGCAGGGGGACACGGGCGTGGCCCTGATGCACCACAACGCCCAAGTGACCGAGGCGCTGGACCCCCCGCACCAGTACGTGCCCTGGATCACCGTCAACGGGGTATGGCAGGCGGGCACCGGGGCGCCAGGCAGGGCTGGGGCACCCTGGGGACCCCCCTGAGCGGCCCCGTGTCCCTCCACAGAAGCACACGGACGAGCTGCAGGCACTGGCAGAGGCCTCGCTGCTGGGGCTGGTTTGTCACCTCTACCAGGTAGGACACGGCTCTGGGGGGACAGCAGGGCTTGGGGACATGTCCCTGTCCCTGCTGGGGCTCTCATGGCTGCGCTCTGGCAGGGGGAGAAGCCTGAAATCTGTGGGGGCTCCAAGGCCCCAAAGTTCCCACCCGGCTGCAGGCGCTGAGGGATGTTGTAGGAGCAGAGAGAGGACAATAAAAAGGATATTTTTGTTGAAAACCACCGGGATGTGGAGTGGTGTGCTGCGGGGAGCAGGGAGGGGGTGGGTTTGTCCAGCCACAGTGGGAAAAGGAGAGGGGCTGGGCACTGGGGCTGCCCTCCAGACTTGGGAATTACCTGCTCCAGAGGTTCACAAGCTCCTGGAAGATTTGCAGGGAACTCTGCTAAGCAGCTCCCTGAGGAGCAGAACATTTCCTCTCTCCAAGCCTTGGGAAGCAGCTCTGGTGTCCATCTTTCTCCTCCCACTGACAGCATTAAACTCAACCATTTCAGGAGCACTGGGGCCAAGACCAGCCCAGGTCCCACCAGCCCTTCTCCATTCCCAACCAGCAGGTTTAGGAGGCAGGTTTAGGATGGCATCTGCCCTCGTGGCTCCCTGAGCACTTGTGACAAGAAATTCTCCCCAGCAGACTTCAGGAATTTCCCAGGCTTGCTTGCCCCAGCAAGAGGCCGTTCCCAGATGGGGTCTGGGAAACTGAAATTCACCACAAGGACAAGGAATTCCTGATCCAGAGAAGTCTCCTCACTACCTGTAGAACGCCTCAGTGCTGGGGTCCTGGCTGGGTGATGGGCACCAGAACCCACAGCTGATTTGTTTTCCATCCCCCTCATCCTCAGCCAGAGGCTCCCAGGTGCAGGCACCGCCCTCAAACCTCTCCTCACACAAGGTGTGACCCCATCCCCTCAGCAGCCCTGCAGGCACGGGACTCATCCCATCACATCCCAGCTCCAGGTGCAGACCAGGGGCGCTGAGAGACACCTGGAGCCCCCCTTAACCCTTTCCCAGAGGAGCTGGGGAGGCTGTGGGAGCAGGAGGGACACAGAAAGCCCAACATTCCATCCTGAGAGATGCCAGAGAGCTGTGAGCAGCCAAAAGCCAGAGGAACCACAGCACTGCCTCCACAGCATCACTCGTGTCTCTCTCAGGCTCAGCCAACCTGGACCACCTGTCCTGGGCACCCCTCAGTGTCCCCACCACCCCAAGGACTGCAAGGGAGGCAGCTGCAGCAGGCAGGGACCCTCCTCCCCTTGTCTGGCTGCAACTCAAGATGAGGGGAAAAAGAAACCCCAAAAAAAAGAAGAAAAAAAAAATAATCACAGCATCAACCAGAGAGTGCCTGGAAACTTCATCTCTCTTTATTGTCCATTTCTCATCCAAAACCTGGACCCCAAACCCAGCTCTGGGCCCTGAGCAAGCACAGTCCCACCGGCATGAGCACAGCACGGCACAGCTGCTGCTGCTGCTCAGCATCTGCCTCGAGCATCGTCCTTGCTCCTAAACTTCTGTCCCCTGGATGAGCTGCACCGCCGCTGCCCACAGCTCGCAGGGCCATAGACAACTCTTCTGCTCGAGAGAGGAAGGGAAAAACAAAGAAAGCCATTAAACCCTAGCCCTGAATCTGAAGGAGTCTCAGCGCCGGAGCACGAGTTCTCCTCTGCCGAAGCCCTGGGCGCCCTGGGGCTGGCACAGGGCCCGGTCCCACAGGCTGTGGGGCTGGGATCCCCCCTGTGCTGCCAGGGCATCGCTGCCAGCGGGGCAGACGCTGCTGCCCCACGGTGTCCAGGACCCCCCCGCGCACCCCCGGCCCATCCCGAGCGGGGGAAAGGCCTCGCTGCTGAGGAGGGAGCCGGGGAAGGCGTTGGAATTCCCGGGAGTGAAGTCACCGCCGGGCCAGGTCGGTGCCAGCGGGTCCTGGTTGAGGAGGAGGGACAGCGGCCTTGAAGCATCATCGCGCTCCGGGGAAGCGCCGGGCAGGGAATCCTCCAGGCCGCGGGGGAAGCTCAGGGCCGCCGGCACCTTCCAGGAGCTCACCACCCCCTCCTCCCCGGCTTTCTTCTTGCCCCCCTTCCCGCAGAGCCGGACCACCCTGACGCTGTGCCAGTCGCGGTGCCCTAGGCACTCGAAGGCGCTGCGGGCGCTCTCCAGGCTCTCGTACTCCACCAGGGCACAGCAGCGGCTCAGCAGCTCGGGGAACCGCGAGGAATATCTGCGCACGTCCGACGGCAGCTTGCGGCCCGGCCGCAGGAGGCGGATGGAGGCGATGGCGCCGAAGGGGCTGAACATCCTGGTGATGGTCTCCAGGAAGTTTTCCTGCAGGGGCAGGTCCTGCTCCCGCGGCTGCAGCTCCCAGGCCAGCAGCAGTTTGCTGGGGGGGACGCTCAGCAGGTGCTCGGGGATGGGGAGCCGCCGCCTCACTTTGGTGCCCTCCTTGTTCACCTCCAGCAGCGCCGAGAACTTGAGGGCGTAGAGGGTGAGGCGCCAGTCCCGGGTCAGGTATTTCACCTGTGCAGAGAGGGTGGAATCCCCATCAGCCCGCATCCCCGAGGCAGGGATCGCCCTCAACCCACCCTCCGGGCAGGCTGTGACCCCATCCAACACCCCTCTTCGACCCGAGCAGCTTTGGGAGCTGCAGGCAGTCCCCGGTGGCCCCTAAGCTCTGGTGAGAAGCCACAACCTCCCCCTGAGCCACAGCACCAGCGCTGCCCCGGGTTTGTTCGGTTAAGGGCTGCTCACCTCCAGAGCAGCCCGGGGGAAGCAGGGGTGGAAAAGGTGAATGCAGCCCTGGGGCTGTTTTGAGGAGTTTCGAGGAGCGTTCCCTCCCTGGGAGCAGAGCTGCCGCAGGGTTTGGAGAGCAGGAATCACCAGGACGCAGCCCAGAGCTCCCCACGCACCTTCTTGAAGGATGTCAGCAGCTTGATGCTGACAAAGCCCATCTTGTTCTTCTGCACGTGTTTGAGGAGGAAGGCGTCCTTGGCCAGGTTCTCGTCGGACAGGTAGAACTCCACCTGGGCCACGATCCTGCGCACCAGCTGCGGGTCGGGGGCCGAGCAGCTGCAGTCCAGCAGAGCCACCCCCAGCTCGCAGGAGTCCCTGGCACAGCAGCGGGGACACGCAGGGTGAGCTGCTGCCGAGGCCACCGCAGCAGGGGGATAACGTCAGGGGGCAGGGCAGGGTCAGGAGAGGGGAAAACGTGGGGTAAAAACCAAAATAAACCAGACACTGGAGGGGGGGTGACGGGAGCAAACCACAGCTTATCAAAAACCCATCACCACAGTGGGACAGCAGGGACACCACGGGCACCCAGGGCTGCCACCAGCCCTGCCCTGGGTACAGGGAACAGCTCCAGCCTGTGCCTCGGGAGCCTCCCGGGAGAGCCCAGCTGAAGCAGACGCAGCCAGGCAAGGGACAAACACAGAGGAGGAGCAGGGCTCAGCCCTCCCCACGTACCCGCCGTAGCTCTCCACGTCCTCCTGGCCCAGCAGGGTGAGGGAGCAGCTCCACGGGGCAGGGAGAGGCTGTGGCAGGAGGGAATTCCTCGGTGCAGGCGCTGCAGCGCTGCAGCTGGGCTGGGAATCGAGCCCCAAGGGCAGCCCAGAGGCACGGGAGGACATTGTCCTTCACCTGGGACACGACACAGAAGGACAGTGCTGGGACACCCCGAGCACAGCAGCCCTGGGACAGAGCCCTGCAGCTGCCAAAGCCAGCCCAGGGGCACTGGAGGAGGTGGTGGTTGTGTCCTTACCTGTCCTATCTGGAAGGATGGAAGTTCTAAATTCTAGCAGCACACCCCAGACACCCCGAGGCAGCAACTCCCAAATTCCCCTCAGCTCCAAACGAAAGCTCCCAAAATGCAAAGGCAAAAAAAAAAAAAAAAAAAAAAAAGAAAAAAAAAAAAGAAAAAAGGAGGAAAAAAAAAAAAAAAAAGGAAAAAAGAAAAGGGGTGGGGGGGAAGAAAAAAAGGAAAGAAAGAGAGAGAGAGAAAGCCCCTAGGGTGAGGTCGTGTGGGTTTATAAACACACCCTGAAGGGACTGCAGGGGTGGTTGTGGACCTGCCCCCAGACTGCCCGCTCCAGGTGAAACCTGTTTGTGGTTAAACTGCCCCAGCTGAGCCCTGGGACGAGCCAGGCTCCTCCTCCCCAGGCCGGGCACCGGGCAGGGCAGGGCCAGCAGAACCTGTCCCCTGTGGTACCCAGGGAATTGCACAGTGTGTGTCTCCATGTCCCTGCCTTGTGCAGGGACAGTGGCAGCCGCGTGGAGCGGAGGGAGTTTTCTGCCCAGGGAATCCTTTGGGCTCTCAGGGCTGCCAGAGCAGCAGGGACAGGCTCTTCTCCCTCAGAAACATGCCCCAGGCCAGCGAGGGAGCAGAGATGGGGTGAGGCCCAGGGCAGGAGGGGCCCTGGCTCCATGGGGAGGGGCTGGAGGGGAACATCCCACGGCCTGAGCCCCGTGTGGGGCAGCACGGGAAGGGGAGGACACAGAGGGCTGGGGCAGGGAGGGGTGACACTGGGCTGGGGACAATGCCAGGGCAAGGAGAGCTGGGTGGAAGGGCTGGGACCCACCTGAGCCTCTCCTGCCAGTCCAGGCAGGGGCTTGGCTCATGTTCCTGTGGCCACATGGACAGGCCAGGGCTCCTCTGGCACAAGAGAAGATGCTGTTTCACACCAAATGATGGGAGAAGTTGCAAGCAAACAACAGAAGGTGGCTCTGGCCCCTGGTTTCAAATTTGTATTTTTGTGTTGGTTCATTTTGAGAACTTCATCTCATTTCTCCTCACAAGTCCCCCTGTCCCAGAGGCCTCCTACACAGAGGTGCCTCTTCCCTGGCGCTGTGGGGACAATCCAGGAGTGCCAGACCATGAACCTAAAGCCATCCCAGCCAAGGGACGCATTCCTGAGGGGACAAACAGGAGGCAAGTCTGGAGCTCGTCCCATCCTGGCTGCCAGCACAGACTGAAGCTCTCCGAGGTGTCCTGGCTGTCCCCAGGCTGGTGGCCCTGCAGTGTCCCCTCCCCTTGGGCTGCTCCCGAGGAATCCCTGGGCTGTGCCACCCTGCCCAGCTCCAAGGTCGCCCTCCTGGGATGAGCCACAGGGACTGGCAGTCTCCAGCTGCTTCTGGAATGTTCTACCCCCTGATTTCCCCGGGCTTGGCGCCAAGCCCCGGCCGCCTCTCCTTCCCCTGCCACCTCCTGGTGTTCTCTGCCGGTTGGGAAGAGGAGGAAGACAAAATCCTGGGATGCTTGTGCTGAAATCTCTGCAGGATTTGCCCATCTGGGAGAGGAGATGGGGCCAGAGGCAGGCTGAGGATGGGGGTGGAGGTACTAGCAGGAGGATTTGGAGCTGCTTTCTGCCTAGAGGCAGGTTTTCTCAGGGTTAGGAGGTGCTGCCCAGCTCCCCTGGGGGGAATAATGCAGGAATCTCCTGCTTCCAGAGCCCAGATTCCCAAAGGAAGAGGCTCTGTCTGGTCCAGCCAGGCTGGGCATAATCCAGAGGCAGAGGGAAGCAAAGCCACAGAGGCTGAACCTTCCAAGGGGTCAGAGCAGGAACGACCCAGCACTTGTCACATCCCTCCCATCCTCACTGCTCCCCTGCTCTCAATTAGCCTGGAAGCTTAATTAGAAAATCCTCCCGTGGGCCTGTGCTCAGTCTGATCCTTCAGCCTCCGGCTGCCTGTGACAGGGCTCATCCCCACACACCAGCTGCTGCCCCAGGGGGCTCTGCCTTCCTGCAGACCCCGGATCCCTGCCCAAAACTGCGCTAATCACCCTGCCCTGGGCAGCTCCTGCGTCCTCCCGAGGCTGCTGCAGCATCTCCTGGCACCTCTCAGGGCTCAGAGAAGAAATGGGACCACGACACTCCTTGTGCAGGCCTGAGCGTTGGATACACCTTTATTGCTGTTCAGGTTTAGCTGGGAATTCTGTGCAAGGGGCTTTGGGGGCTTCTCCAGCCTCCTCACATGCTGCTGCAGAGCTCCAGAGCATCTCCTCTGCACGCTGGCTTCCCTTGGAGGAAGAGCTGAACTTCCTACGGCCCTCAGTGGGAGCAGGGCAGTTAAGATTTGGTTGCTCTGTTGGTTTTTTTTAAGACCCTCTTATCTCATCAGCAGGATCCCAAGCGTGGACTCTGACCCGGGGAGTTTTCATGGTTATGTACATTTAAATCTGCCTCTCTCCCTTCTCTCCTGCCACCTCCTTGTGAGACATTTACAGACAAACATCACCCTGCCACGACAGCGTGGGACAGAGGGGAGACGTGCCACTGCACACACTCTCATTTCCCTTGCCATTAGGAACGTGTTTGAAAGTGTCACCTGGGAACTTAGTGCCACTGGGAAGGAGGAAAATGGAGATTTGGATGGGATACGCTCTGCCTGGGAAATGTACACGAGACCCCTGGAAAAGCTCACGCCAAACACTGCATCATCAGAAACCATCATGATAATAAAAGCTATTTATGACACGGCCTTTATTCACAGAGAGATTTGCCCCAGGGCTTTGTTTTTGCAGTTCAGCTTGATGACAGATCCCCCCTCTTCCTCTGCCCTGCGGCCCCACGGCACCCCAGGGCGATCCCACGGACAGGGGAAAGGGAGCAAACCCTGCTGAGCTCCCCCAGCTCGGCCCCACAGACACGGGAAAGGGAGCAAACCCTGCTGAGCTCCCCCAGCTCAGCCCCATGGACATGGGAAAGGGAGCAAACCCTGCTGAGCTCCCCCAGCTCGGCCCCACAGACACGGGAAAGGGAGCAAACCCTGCTGAGCTCCCCCAGCTCAGCCCCATGGACACGGGAAAGGGAGCAAACCCTGCTGAGCTCCCCCAGCTCAGCCCCAAGGACAGGGGAAAGGGAGCAAACCCTGCTGAGCTCCCCCAGCTCAGCCCCACAGACACGGGAAAGGGAGCAAACCCTGCTGAGCTCCCCCAGATCAGCCCCACAGACACGGGAAAGGGAGCAAACCCTGCTGAGCTCCCCCAGCTCAGCCCCATGGACACGGGAAAGGGAATAAACCCTGCTGAGCTCCCCCAGCTCAGCCCCACGGGAGCCATCCCTGCTCTGCCACCGCAGGAAAGGGCAAAAGGATCCGGAGAGGGAAACGCCACTGCAGTGCTGAGCCCCACCCCGGGTCTGTGCCAGCCCCTCCCTACCCGGGATGGGCTCTGCTGGGGCACTCTGAGCTCTGCTGGGCTACTCTGAGCTGTGCTGGGCCACTCTGAGCTCTGCTGGGGCACTCTGAGCTGTGCTGGGGCACTCTGAGCTGTGCTGAGCCACTCTGAGCTCTGCTGGGTCAGTCAGAGCTCTGCTGGGGCACTCTGAGCTCTGCTGGGGCACTCTGAGCTCTGCTGGGTCAGTCAGAGCCCTGCTGGGCCAGTCAGAACCGTGCTGGGCCACTCTGAGCTCTGCTGGGTCAGTCAGAGCTCTGCTGGGCTAGTCTGAGCTCTGCTGGGCCACTCTTGAGCTGTGCTGGGCCACTCTTGAGCTGTGCTGGGCCACTCTGAGCTGTGCTGGGGCACTCTGAGCTGTGCTGGGCCACTCTGAGCTGTGCTGGGCCACTCTGAGCTGTGCTGGGGCACTCTGAGCTGTGCTGGGCCACTCTGAGCTCTGTTGGGGCACTCTGAGCTGTGCTGGGGCACTCTGAGCTGTGCTGGGGCACTCGGAGAGGGGGAAATGGGAACAAGGCTCACCCTAAGGCACTGCAGTCACACACCCTCGCCCTGCTCCCGACCCTCCTTCAACGTCAGAGCAGGACACGGAGTGCGAATTTCACAAACCCCAGGGTGTGGGACCAGTTCCTGTCTGCCTGGGCACCAT
This sequence comes from Progne subis subis, assembly GCA_022316685.1. Lineage (NCBI taxonomy): Eukaryota > Metazoa > Chordata > Aves > Passeriformes > Hirundinidae > Progne > Progne subis. Next base: position 45,522 of record JAKJHU010000341.1, read on the forward strand.
GGAGGATGGGGATTGCCATGGGGTTACCATGGGGTTACCATGGGGTTGCCATGGGGTTACCATGGGGTTACCATTGGATTGCCATGGGGTTACCATTGGATTGCCATGGGGTTGCCATGGGGTTGCCATGGGGTTACCATGGGGTTACCATGGGGTTACCATTGGATTGCCATGGGGTTACCATGGGGTTGCCATGGGGTTACCATGGGGTTACCATGGGGTTGCCATGGGGTTACCATGGGGTTGCCATGGGGTTGCCATGGGGTTACCATGGGGTTACCATGGGGTTGCCATGGGGTTACCATGGGGTTGCCATGGGGTTGCCATGGGGTTACCATGGGATTACCATGGGATTACCATGGGGTTACCATGGGGTTACCACTGGGTTGCCATGGGATTACCATGGGGTTACCATGGGGTTACCATGGGGTTACCATTGGGTTGCCATGGGGTTACCATTGGATTGCCATGGGGTTACCATGGGGTTGCCATGGGGTTACCATGGGGTTGCCACTGGGTTGCCATGGGGTTACCATGGGGTTACCATGGGATTACCATGGGGTTACCATTGGGTTGCCATGGGGTTACCATGGGGTTACCATTGGGTTACCATGGGGTTACCATGGGGTTACCATGGGGTTACCACTGGGTTGCCATGGGATTACCATGGGGTTACCATGGGGTTACCACTGGGTTGCCATGGGGTTACCATGGGGTTACCATGGGGTTACCATGGGGTTACCATTGGGTTGCCATGGGGTTGCCATGGGGTTGCCATGGCATTGCCCCCTGGCATGATGGTGCAGGGAACAAGAACACGTTCTGCCTCCAGCTGCCGCAGCCTCGGAGTCCTTTGGTATGGTGAGTCGGGGTCCCAGGAGCGTTGGGGTGCAGTGCCAAGCTGGGGAGGTGTGGAAGCAGGTGGGAAAGCTCATCCCATAGTCCCAGAGCACGGCTGTGTCCGCTGGGATGCGCAGCCTGAGCCCCTCCCCGGGCGGGGACACGAGGCACCCAGCGTCAGGGTTTGGCAAAGCCACAGCCAGCACAGCTTGTCTGCAGAGGCTGGAGGAGCAGGGCCGGGTATTTTCCCTTCTTCTTGGGCACTGATTGGTTCAAGTTCGTATCACAGTGAAGTCTGAGACGCGGGGAAGGAGCCCAAAGCACCTTCCCTGACAGAGAAATGCTCCTTTGTGGAGCTCGCTCCGGCTGCAGAGCGAGGACAGGACCTCCCAGCCAGGCACATCCCACCTGCGGCTGCCCACTGAGGCTTCCATCCCTCGGGAGCAGACCCTGCAGCTTCTCCCTCCGCTCCGGAGGGACGCTGCCGGCCAAACCAGCGCCTGCCCCGGCTCAGCCCATCCTCAAACACGAGTAAACATAAAGAGAAACTAAGAGGCACTATAATAACGCAGATCCGGGGAGGCGCAGGCTCGGCACGCCCGGCCTGGCTCCGCACGGCTCCGTGATGCCCAGAGGAGGGGTCAGATGTCCTGCAGGGAGTGGCCGGGCTCGCTGCGCTCCCGTTTCACCAGCGGCTCCCCCAGCGCCCGCTCCGCCTCCACCTCGGTGCCCAGCTCGCCGATGTCATCTGCAAAGGACACGGGTCAGGCCAGGGCACCGGGGCACCGGGAGCTGCTCGGGCTGCGGGGGGCAGAGCGGGGTGCGCCCCTCGAGGGGCAGAGCGGGGTGCGCCCCTCCCGCCACCCCACCCCGGCGGCCAGCGGAGGTACCTTTGTCCAGCAGCGTCGGCGACAGGGACGTGAGGTCACCAAACTGAAAGATAAAGGAGTCACGGGGTCAGTGAGGCTGCGGGGAGCCACAGGGCAGAGCTGCCCCATGGCATCACTGACCAATTCCAGCTGTGCCAGAGCTGCCCCATGGCGTCACTGAACAATTCCGATAGTGCCAGAGCTGCCCCATGGCATCACTGAACAATTCCGATAGTGCCAGAGCTGCCCTATGGCATCATCACTGAACAACTCCAGCGGTGCCAGAGCTGCCCCATGGCATCACTGAACAATTCTGATAGTGCCAGAGCTGCCCTATGGCATCACTGAACAATTCCAATAGTGCCAGAGCTGCCCCATGGCATCACTGAACAATTCCAACCACCCAGGAGAGACCCTGAGCACCAGTGCTGGTGTTAGAGAGCAGAAATCAAAACCAACCACAGGTTTTTTGGGGGAAAAGCCTTTTGTTGTCATTTAAATCTCTGGGCAAACACCACACACCACGATCCAGGGCAGGATTTAGCTCTGGAATGAGGGGAGAATTTTCTCCATCTCCCAAGTGACGACCAAGTGGCGCCACAGGCAAAGGTGGTGCCTTTTCTCCAGGCTTTTCCACCTCTCAGGCATTTCCCCTCTCCTGGACTCCACCTCTCTGCAGAGCCTTTGCAGTGATGTCAGAGAGAGTTTGGCCAGCGTGGTGCCAGGTGGGACCAGGGAGCTCCTTGGTTCTGGAGATGTGGTGTCCCCCTCCACGGTGAGGTCTGAGACACCAAATTGCTGTAACAGCAAGGCTGGAAAAGTCACGGGCAGCTGGGCAGCAGCAGGAGCTGGGGAGAGTGGGGATTGCAAAATCCAGTGGGAATGGAAGGGCACCATCCTGTCACCCTGGTTTTTCTGAGTTTTTCAAAGCCTTTTGATTGTTCATATAATGGAGTCAGACTTTTTAGCTACTGCACAATATTAGGAGCAGTTTCTACCTTTTTCTCACAGATGTAACATAAACAAATCCTTTGTTTTTCATTCTCTGTCCTTTGTTTGCACATTTCTAACCTGAAAACAATTGTAACTGACAGCTGGTCTGGCCATTCGGCTGAGGGGTGAGAACTCCAGAAGCCAATCCACAGCCAGACCCACAAATGTATAAAAAGTAAGAAATAAACAGGCAGAGGGCTCTGGGCTTGGCTCAGCCTTGAGCTCGCTCGGAGGAACTCTGCCCTACGAAAATCTCTCGTCTCCGTGTGATTGCTTTGCGTATCGCGATCACACCATCCATCCTCCCTCGCTGGGAAGAATCAGCCTCCTCCTGGAGAACAGGAATATTGCAAGGGTTTGATGAAGGAAAAGCCTGGGGGATGAGAGCCTCCCACAGCCTCTGCCTTTCGTGTTCCTTTAACATCAATAAAGGTTTTGCAGCTGGAGCGGTGTGGGAGGGGGAGGGAAGGAAGAACCGACGGGCTTTGGTTTGCCTGGCTCCCTTCGTGAGCTCTGTGGAAGCTTCAAGGAGCAAATGAGATCAATTTTGGACAAAGAGGCTCAGTTTTAAACTCAGGTAGTTTCAACATTGCTGTCACAGGTTCGTCTGGGGCTTTGAACTCTGTATTTCAGAGGGGAAAACTGGATGTGGCTTCAGCTAGGCAGGGCAGGAGCTGCCTGCAAGCCAGGCACCAGACTTACTGTGAACAAAAAAAACCCCCAAACCCTCACACACAGCCCAAACAACCCCATCATTCCTCTTCTTCCCCTCAAAAACGGAGAGAGTGGCTGACTGTGCAAGTAACGCTGGAGCTTGTAGAGGCCTGGAGAAGTTCATTGCTGAAAGCAATTTTTGGACCATTTTTGCTTGGTTTTGATGGACTTTGCCCTGTCAGGAGTCCCAAAAAAGTCAGAGACTCAGAGAAGTGGGGACACCATTTCCCTCCTCCAGGCCTCCAAAGCCTTAATGATGCTCAACCACCCCAAACCCAAACCCAAACCCAAACCCAAACCCAAACCCAAACCCAAACCCAAACCCAAACCCAAACCCAAACCCAAACCCCAGCAGCTCAGGGAAGCTGCTCCAGCAGCTCTATCCTTGTATTTCCTCAAAACAACCCAGCGACTAATTCTTGCTGCACAACAAGCCGAGGGCACGGCGTGGTTTGTGAACCAGTGGCGTCTCTTGAGAGGAGCTGCTTCCTTCGGGTGGGTTTGTGGGGGATCCAGGGTTCTCACCTCTCCCATGACAGCGATGGGGGTCTCCCCTGTTGCCTGGGCCACGCGATGCTCCACCAGGTAGAACATGTACTCGTCGTAGAGCAGGCGGATCAGGTGGAAGGAGCCGAAGCTGGCGGCGCTGCGCAGGGTGAGGTCACGGATCACCATGGAGCTGGGAACGCACAGGAGTCACAGATTTGGGGTGAGTTTTACGCCTGCGCCGTGGCTGGTGCGAATTCTGGGCCCTGGAGGTACGGCGGGGCCCAACACTGACCCGCAAGTATCAAAGCACTGTCAGAAATTAGTTTATGGAGCATCCTATCCCCATTCTGAAAGGACACACAGTTAACCAGTTTCATGAGAGTAAAGAGCTTGGCCTTGGCTTTTCCAGGAGCTCTTTACATGCCCCAAGCCTGATGCAGAAAAAAACCCCAAATGAGAAAGAAAACGTACCTGTAGAAGGACCACTTCAGCAGGAACTGCCTGGCTGCCTTGGGGAAGCTGGGGCTGCCCTCGTGATGCTTCAGCACCTGAGTGACAACATTGTCCAGCCAGCTGGCCCACTGGTCCAGAGAGCTCTGCTGCTGCAGAGTCAGCTTGAAATCCTGCTCCAGCTTCTGTACCATGCCCTCCTCGCACTGGCACACCCACGAGGCCTGCTCCTGTTTGGAGGAAAGGTTCACAGTTACTCATGGCCTGCTCCTGTTAGGAGGAAAGGTTCACAGTTACTCATGGCCTGCTCCTGTTTGGAGGAAAGGTTCACAGTTACTCATGGCCTGCTCCTGTTAGGAGGAAAGGCTCACAGTTACTCATGGCCTGCTCCTGTTTGGAAGAAGGGCTCACAGTTACTCATGGCCTGCTCCTGTTTGGAAGAAGGGCTCACAGTTACTCATACCCTGCTCCTGTTTGGAAGAAGGGCTCACAGTTACTCATGGCCTGCTCCTGTTTGGAAGAAGGGCTCACAGTTACTCATGGCCTGCTCCTGTTTGGAAGAAGGGCTCACAGTTACTCATGGCCTGCTCCTGTTTGGAAGAAGGGCTCACAGCTGCTCATGCCAGGCCTGCACAGTGTTGCATCCCAACCCAGGAATTCATTTGCAGCAGGCAAGGGCTGCAAAGCAGCTCTGAACGATGGCCCCTCCGATCTGTCTGCACCACAGTATCCTTGGAATACACAATTGTGCTTTTCTTCACTGGGGAAGTGGTAAAGCATTGGACTGAGGCGCCCAGGGAAGTGGTGGGGTCACCACCCCTGGAGTGATCCAAAAAGGAGTGCACGTGGGGACACGGTTTAGTTGGGCTCAGCTGAAGGTTGGGCTGGCTGCTCTTGGAGGTCTTTTCCAGCCTGTGAAGCCTTACAGAAACTCCTCTCCCAACGCTCGCAGCGAGGCGCAAAATTTACCCGGCAAAGCAACGCCAAACCCAGCACTCGTTCGTTCCGCTGGCTGCCAGCGCTGGGAGCCGAACCCCAATTCCCAGCAGAGCCCCCGGCTGTGGAGCAGGGGGACAGGAGCCCCTGGTTACCTGCACGTTGGCGAAGTCCACGCGGTTGAGGTCGCTGAGCATCTGGTTGATCTGGGACGTGTTCTGCAGCACGGCGCGCGCCGCCTGCGCCAGGTGGTTGAGGGACGTGTACCTGCGCAGCGTCTGGGCAAAGGCACTCACCACCCCCACCTGCAACACAGCACGGGGGCTGCAGGGCACGCTCTGCTCCCTGCACGGCCCTGCAGTCACCAGTGCTGCAACTGTGAGTGGTCAAAAATCCTCCTGGGGACGCGGTTTGGTGGTGGCCTGGGCAGGCCTGGGGTGGTGGTTGGACTCGAATCATCTTAAAGGTCATTTCCAACCTAATCCCTGTGCCAGGCACTTGGAACAACTCAATCCTTGGGCACAGCGTGGTTTGGGAATCAGCGGTGTCTCTTTGGGCGCTGCTCAGTTTTTGGGTTGGTTTGTAGGGAATTAAGGATTCTGAACTCTCCCATCATGTCTCCCTGGCTGCCTGGGCCACACAGTGCTGCACCAGGTAGAACATGCACCCGTCATAAAGCACTGGAAGGACCCAAACCTAAATAATTTCATGATTCCATTATTTATTCTCTTTAAGCTACCAGGTTTTCACACTGCCTCCAGCAGAGATCAGCGAGGTGGGAAGAGGCAGCAAGAATCCCTGGCTTTAGGAGAGCAGGAGCCTTGGGGCAATGCCAGTCACTCCTGTGCTCTCCAGGAGGACAGAGCCTCATTCCAGAGCAGAGATAACAGGGAATGGTCCCAGCCCCGAGGCTGCCAGAGCTGCAGGAGCGTTTGGACAGCGCTCTCAGGGATGCCCAGGGTGGGATTGTTGGGGTGTCTGTGCAGGGACAGCGTGGGTCCCTGTGGGTCCCTCCCAGCTCAGGATATTCTGTGGCTCTGTGCTTTATCTGCCATTTCAGGACGCAGGGAACAGCTCCATGGACAGAGCACCATCAGCTTCTGGTACAAAGGAATTGCCCCACCCGTCCTCCCGCTCCTGGCTGATTTTGGTTCAGAATCAATCCCTGCACCGTGCCAGGTGGCCAAAGCCCAGCAGGAATTTCCAATCCCTGCGGAAAACAGACGCAGACACACAGCGGGCCCATCTCTGCTCACCTTGGTCTGCACGACCTGCGGGGGGAATTCACTCATGGCATTCATCAGCCAGCCCTCCAAACTCTTGGCAAAGTTCCGGATGGCCTGGGTCAGCGTGCCTGCAAAGGAGGCTGCAAAGTCAGAAGGGCTGCTCTGCATTTTTGGGCACCACTTTGTAGCTCAGGGCTGCTGGGGAAGCACAGCCTGCGGGCTGGTTAGCTGGGGTGTCAACTCAGCACCGAGGAAATCGGCTGGGTTGATGCACTCAAATTATTCTTCGATTTTATTACCCAAACTCTCCCTATTATTCTTTCTCTTTTTCATTTTTTCTTATTCTTACTTTTACTCTTATGACAATTGGACTTGTAGGTCTTTTCCAACCTAAACAGTTCTATTTTTTAAAAATTATTATTCTTATTTTCTTTTGTCCTTTTCTTATTCATGGCCCTTCTGAGCATTTTCCAAGCATTGAAATTCGCTCTTCAAAGACACCCTCGTGCCTCAGCTTGTGACAGCTCTCAGAGGGACATTTGGGAATCCAAATCAGAGAGAAACCCCTCAATGCCCCATCATTAATCTCCCAAAAAGTTGACCCCTAATTTCCAGGGGTGCAGTCAGGGGCAGGATGTGCAAACAAAGAGCTCCAAGGAACAACATCCCAAAGAGCTCCCATATCCAAACTGTGTTTTTCACCTGACTCCTGGCCAAAACCAGATGAGAAAAGGGAGGGGAATTCCCAGAATATACCCCCCGGAGCAATGCCGCAGCAGGAACTCTGCTGTTGCCCTCATATTTAAGACAAACCCCTCCAAGTGGGTTTTTACAGTGGGAATCTTTGTGGCGAGTGGTGGCCGGGGCTGAGGTGCCAGGAGGGGCCGTGGGTACTCACTGGGCACTGGCCTGAGCACGTCAGGGATGAGGATCTCCACCAGGGCCTGGTACAGGATGTGGTCACAGCTCCTCATCCACTTGAGGATGGGCTCGTACTTGCACAGGGTGATCAGTTTGTCCTTTGGGAGGGTCCCCTCGGGTTCTTCTTCACTGCAGGAGGAGGAGGAGGAGGAGGAGGAAGGAGACAGAGTTAGCAGCAGGTTTGCATTCAGTGCTTTCCCCCTCCTCTGCGTTTCTGACTCAAATTTTCAGCGGAAAAAAAAGATGTTTGTGTGCCTTGCAAAAGGAAATGTTTGACTGCTCGTACAGGTCTGGTCTCTGCCAGCATCTCCCCGTCCTTGGGGCCAGTTTGGAGCAGCTTTCCCTCAAATCCACACTCCTGGTGCTTTCCTACCTTCCCCTGTTCCCTTTTTAACTTCTCTGCCTCTCACATTGATGTGGGAGCTGAGCTCCAGCGCAGTCATTTCAGCCAGCAAAGGCTCGGCTGGTTCCTCCTCACAGCCCCAGCTGTTCCCAAAACCTGCCCACCCCTCTCGTCTCTCCTCTGCTCTCAACCTCCTGAGCCACAGCGCTGGGAACTGGGCAACCAATGCAGGGGCAGATGAGCTGATATTGAGATGTTTTCAAGGGGTTTGACAGCTCCAGAACGCTGAATGTTTAGGAAGGAAGGAGACAATGTTTGGATGAGAACAGAACATTTCGTCTGTAAGTGACCGAGGTCAATCCAGCTTCCATGATTTTCACTTGGTAGATGTGTAAAGGCACAAGATATTTGTTAGCAAAGAGGAAGCAGAAAGAGCTGAAACCTGAATGCGCCGAGAGCATCACAGCAGAGCTGCTCACCCCACGCTTTGTGTCAGGAATTGGGAATTGGGGCCCTTCCCCATGCATTGCATCAAAATCATTAAAGCCAAGCCTTGGACGTGCTCTAAAGGGGAATTTCGAGCCTCAGCCTGCAGGATTTCAGTGCTGAACTCCACGGGCACAACTCCTGGAAAATCCCGCACGGAGAAACAGGTCATGAAACTTGCTGGGAGGTGCATCCTTGTTCTGCATCCTCTCGCGCTTTCAGGGCGCCACTTCCCTGATATCTGGGGTTTATAGTTCTATTTCTATCCTAAGAAGGGGAGGGAGTGTGTTCTTCACTTCTCTGGGTTACTGGCAGAGCTGGGAGAGCCCTGCACAAAAGCTGCCTCCAGTTTCCTCTGTGTAGAAACAGCTCCTGGGGTGTTGCAATCTGCCTGGGAGCTGTTCCCTCAGGAGAAGCGAGATTTTAAACCAAGCAAACACAGCTGCAGTGAGTTCTTGCAGGAAAATATCCCACGGGCAACATCTGCAGGGCCATATTCTACAGATTTTGGAGGCATTTTTGCTTATTACTCAATGTTTTACCATTTTTCTTATTTGTCTTTCTAGCAGCAGTAAGAGTGGACAGAACTGTGACAGAAATTTTTAGAAGAAACCATCACTTTTTCAATTTTCTCTGCTCTCACTTATTTCCATTCCCCTGGCAGCAGCTCCCAATGCATAAAGGATGAGGAAGAGGCACAGCAACGAGCCAGGCAGGAGTGAAAAGTTTAAATCAGCTTCGTTTGCAATGATGCCCTGACAGGTCTAGGCAGCCCTCAGTCTGGATATCCCTAAAACCCTAAAACCTCAGAGAATCCCTAAAATCTGAGGCAGAGGATGGCAGTGATTGATGGCAGGGAATCAGAGGAAAGCAGCATCCCCTTCTGTGCCGCAGGAGGTGCAAAGGACACGGATGTCCAGCTCCAGGAGGAGAGGAAACAGCCTCAAACTGCCCCAGGGGTGGTTTAGATTGGATATGATGGGAAAATTTCTTCACTGAGAGAGCGGTCAGGCAGTGGAACAGGCTGTGGTGGAGTCACTGCAAGTGTCCAAAACACGTGTGGATGCGGCGCGTGGGGACGTGGCTGAGCGCTGCGTTGGTGGATGGACTCGATGATCTTGGAGGGCTTTTCCAACCTCAGCGACCCCACAGTCCTCTAAATCAGACTTTCCCAGGGCTCTGAACTTTGCATTACGACATTAAACACTTCCAACGCTCTCTGTCACGGCTCTGCAGGGCAGGAAGCGCTCCCAAATTCTCCAAACCACTCAAAAAAAAAAAACCCCAAAAAAAGGCTAAAAAAACCAAAAAAGCCCCATTTCACGCATGTTAAAACCAGATCTACCAGCAAGGAATGGAGCAGGGAAGTACCTGGAAGGCAGAGCGGTGGGGCCATCACTAGAGGGTGCCTTGGGACTCCAGAAGGATTGCCACAGCTTCTCGATGTAGTGGAACTGCAGGTTCATCACGACGTCCAAAGTGGCCTGGCAGCAAGGAACACGGCGGGGTCAGCGCTCAGCTCGAGCGCTGCCGCTCGCAGGAAATAATTGACACGGCAAACAAAGGGAATTTGCACTGCTTTAGTAACCAGATAAAGATAAAACAGGTCACAGAGTGAAAGGAAAAAAAAAAAAAATTAAAAAAAAAATTCAGTATTTGAGTTGTAATTCGTGGCAAATGAAGCATTCCTGAGCATATTCCAGCAAAGAGGAGGATATGAGGGATGTCCCACGTCAGTTAATAAATCAATTACCGATAATCAATCGCCAAAGAATATTGCAAACAATCACCTCGCAGTGTCTCCTGTAGAGAACCTGCAGGGTTTTCACGTCGTTCAAGGTGAAACCTTCTTGTAAGAGGATGTTACCAAGATCAGGGGCTGGGAACTCGGGAAAGACGTGGGTTACATCTGGGAAAAGAAATTGGGACAGATGGGGAGGGTTAGGAAAGCTCAGAGTACAGGTGAGCACAAGGTGCTGCTGTCACTGGAGGCTCTTTCGTGTTCCAGCTGGGATGAGACAGGAAAAACGAGATAATTTAATCCTTTCCCTGATTTGTGCTGTTACACTGAGAAAAAGCAAACAGCCACAGCCCAGTGGATTCAGTGGGGAAAGGAAAATGTTTTCCTTAAAAGAAAAGGATTGCCTTAAAATCCTTTCCTAAAAAGAAACAAGAAAACATCACCCTTATTTACCAGCCATTAAATTTCCCTGAAGCCTGGAAAACCTCTCTCTGGTATTTAAGGAGTAAATGGGGAAGAGAATTGGGCAGCAGAGGTGTCAGGAGCTGGGATTTGTGATGGAGACACCCAGATCCAGGCCCAGCAAATCCAGACTTCTGTTCCACAAGGAAAAGGTCAATAAGGATCATCTCCACCCAGATCCCCACTGCAGCCTTTGCAAGGAAGGGAATTGCTTTCCCCCTCTGGCCAGGACCTTCCATGGAATTTAGATAAAACCAGATGGATTAAAATCATACTGTGAAGGACCCAACAAGACCCTCAAGGAAAAAAACCTTCCTGAGGAGACAGGAGTCAGCAGATAAACTTAGCAAGTGTGACACTACAAAAACCTACAGAACACACACTATATATAAAATACAGATATCTGGGAAAAAAAAAATAAATAAAATGCTGTAGATTTATTAGGAAAGCAAACAAATGCACAACAGTCAGGACTTGCTGGATAAAAGCTTCCCCTTAAAGCCCAAATCCCTGATGTGGAATAATTCATCACCAAAGGAGTCTCCTCACCTATGAACTGCTGGTGGTGCTGGCTCTGAGCAGCCACTGACTGCTCGGGCGTGGTGTGGGGGTTGCTGTTGGATGCGCTCTCTGCCATCCCATCCATCTTCTGGGCTGCTCTGTACCTAAATCCCATCAGAATTTGGGTGGATTAGGATCCACACAGACAGGAGAAAACACCTACACGTTATTTACAACGCACATCTGGGAGCTCCTGGAGTGCTCGGAGCATTCAAGGCAAAGGTGTTGGGGGCTGATCATTTATAGCGTGGACTCAGATGGAGGGGAAATGGGAAGCTCCTTTTGAAAAGCTTCCCCAAGACAGAATTAAAGGGGCTAAGAAGTTTGGTGACACCAAAAAGTCAAAAAAGAGAAGCAGAGCTGCAGTGGGTTCCAGAGCAGTCTCAAGCACTGACTTCTGCATTTACTTTCTGTTTGGGAGCTGAAGAAATAAATTCTGCTCCTTCTACACTTCAGCAACAACCAGAAGTGTCCATGCTTGCAGGAAGCAATTCCAAATCCCTTTCCACACTGGGTTTTATCTTCAAAATTACTCAAGCACAAAACTAAGCATGGCACTATTTAACCTGCACTTTTGCACAGAAGTACACCCAAACCCCAAAATCCACCCAAATGCAGCACAAGCCCCCAGGTCCTTCACACGGATTGGGCACCAACATCTCCATAGCTGAGATCCTAAAGGCTGTGAAAGGTGGCACACAGGGTGGAACGTGCCACTGGCGAGGAGAATAGGCAGATAAATCCCACTCCATGGAATTCCAGAAGAGTTTGGGTTGGAAAAGTCCTTTAAAGACCATCTGGTCCAACCCCCTGCAGTGAGCAGGGACATCTGCCACCAAAACTGATTGCTCCAAGTCTCATCCAGCTTGGCCTTGAGTATTCCCAGGGATGGGGCATGACCTGGGATGGGTTCTGGACCCTTCCACAGCTCGGCTCTGGCTCTTCAGCAACACTTGGCTTGAACTTCCCGAGCAGAGCCAAATCCCAGGGAATCCCTGAGGATTTTGGGAAGGGCCTGGGAGCACCCACCTTTGCTTCTGGTGGATGGGCTGCTGCCTCATGGCCATGTACTGCGTGTCCTCCTGCAGGCGGTTCAGCGGCGACTCCGGCTTCAGGCGGATCCCGTAGTAGTGATATTTGGAATTTCCCCTGGAAATATCAACTTGGTCAGTGGAAGGGGCATTGTGGCCTTGCATTTCCTGCAGCACACGGCTGCCAAGCGTTTTTTTGAGTGGTTGAAGGGATGAACTAAAGAAATGCCATCGTCTCCTGGAAAATTTCAACCCACGCGTGGCCAAGTGCAGTGGCTCCCACGCTTAAACCTGGCCAGGATTGTTCCAAGCCACCCATGGTGACTGGGGAGGAGAGGAGGGAAGGGCTACAATAAAAAATTGTTATTAAACAGAGTGACTGAAAGACCACAGGGGGCATTTTGCTGTTTGGTTTTATGGATTTGTTTTTTCTTTTTTTCCATGAAAACAAGCGGCCATCTTTATGGACTTGGACAAAAATGAGCCTGACTGAGTGGCTCACTATGAAAAGAAAAATTTCTGCTGCCAGCACTTCTGCAGCAACAGCACCAGGCTTTGATGTGGTTTTGTCCTTGGAGCTGGTCATTTTTTGTAGGTGTTGTAAAAGCTGAAAGCTGTCTCCAAGCACAGGGGGCTTTGCTGCTGTGGTGCTCCTTTAGGAGGATGTGACTCCACCACATCGCAGAGAGAAGTCGTCAGCAGAAGTTTTTCCACCCAACTGGAATTTTTTGGTCCCAGTGGGAGCGAGGACAGTTCTGCAGCCATGGACACATGGTGACAGCGTGTCCAGCTTGGCCTCAGCCCATTTGTCACCATAAATGGGTGAATTGAGTCCTCAGAGGGAGAAAAGACCAAGCCAGGGAAGCACCAACAGCATCTCCAGAGCACAGAGTAGGGAGGCTTAAAATTCCTTTGCTGTGCCACTAAAACTGGGACTGGAGGGACTTAAATCCAAGGGTGCTTCCCACTGGAAAATTAGAGAAATATAAGAGAGGAGTATTTATCAAATTGGGTCCTTCTTGGGGGAAATTTGCCCTTTTCAAGGGCCCAGTTGAATTGTTGGGTCTTTGTCACTGCACTAAAGGTGAGCACCCCATGTTCACCCCTGCCCTAAGTGATTTAAGCGCCTGCAAATTAAAAAAAAACAGCTGCCTTTATAACCTAAAATTACAATGAGTAAGGAAATAATGGGGGTCAGCTCTTTCCATACGAATTGAGGTTCACTGTCCCCTTCCCTGCCTGCACATTTCCAATGGTCAGTGTGGGTTTTTAGCTCGCTTGTTTATTCTTTAATCCTTGGTGGGATTAAACAATTTCTCTCCTCCAAAGAAATTACTTCAGAGCTCTTGCATTTGACCCAGTCTAGAGAAATCCAATGCTCCCCTGCTCTTCCTATGACTGTTATCTTCACAGTCCAGCTGTGGAATGCCCTGGTCACATCTGGGTTTGTTCTCATTTAAAAGCCCAGATATCTAAGCTTGAATTTTATAATAAAATCTTCAACAATCAGAGCAATGAATGTTTAACAGGCAATATATTACCCTCTTTTTAAATATTATAAGCTGGGATAAAGTTCACACTCAGCTGTGCAGAAGCTTTGGCTGCTCCCTTGAAGGACACATCTGTAATTACAGGAGTTTATTTTCTCATGTTACACCCCTCTTGTAACATCTTACGGATCTTTGATGGTTTAGAAGAAAAAAACCCTCTTGCAAGATTCAGCCTGATGCTTTGGGTATTTCTGAAGTAAATCTTTATAATTTTACACCTTGTCTGCACCAAAGCTGTGAGCACAGGGGATCTTTACTGGACCCAAAGGGAGAAATGCCTTCACTGACCAAGAGTTTTGGGCTCTGCAGTGGAAACTGTGAGGATGAGTTACCTCATCTTTGTCAGACAATACAGAATCTCTGAATATCCACAAGGATCACTGAGGCCCTGCACAGACCCCCCAACAATCCCACCCTGAGCATCCCTGAGAGCGGTGTCCAAACGCTCCTGCAGCTCTGGCAGCCTCGGGGCTGGGACCATTCCCTGGGGAGCCTGGGCAGGGAAGAACCTTTCCCTGAGCTCCATCCCAAGGCCTGGCACAGCTCCAGCAGTCCCTGGAGCCCTGGGATCCTCATGGCATGAGAAGCAATTCGGGTTCACATAAAACACATTTCCCCACCGGATCGGGGTCGGACGTTTCCGTAAATCTCAAAAGAGAAAAACCTGAACCTTCCAACCACGCTGAGGAGGTTCTGAGTGCACCAGAGATGCTGCAGGAGTGTTCATTTAACCGCAGATTCCCACCAACCTGGTGCCCAGGCGCCGAGTCCTCAGCCCCATGAAGACGGAGCGGATGAGTTTGCCGAAGGACGCGGCGTTGACGGGGTCCAGTTTGTGCTCCTGGCAGTGCCGCAGGTAATGGTTGTACAGGGAGCTCCTGGGCAGGCTCACACCCTCCGCTGTCTCGTAGTTATCCAGCAGCCACTGCAGCTTCAGGCAGGGAAAAATAAAGAACACGCGAGTCTAAAGAGTGCTGGGGCGTCAGGCGGGGTCGGCGCGTGAAACATCCGGATGGAGAAGTTCAAGGGAACTGGATAATTAATTTATGCGGGTTAATTCACACCACTTATCGTTCACGTGACTTTCTGTTAGTTTATAGGATGGCAAAAGCAACCCCCAGCCCAAACAAAACCAGTCAGTTTGATCATTAAAACACAGTCCTGCTGCCACCTCGGAGTCCACCTCGGGTTCGGATGAATTCCTGCGGAGCCAAAAGGAAGCTGTAAAAACTCGCATTTTCCAAGGAAAAGAGATCTTGAGATGCTGCCTAAGAGAAATAAATTCTAGGGGAAGCAAATTGATGCAAAGTCTTTATTAATTGGAAGATTGGCATGTCTGCAACGGCTCCCTTAACAATAAAATTAACGGTTGCCAAAGCAACCTTCAAAATCGGAGGGAATCCATCTACTTTGCAAAATTTACTGTCTGAACTTCTGACACGGCTGTTGATTAAAATTTGCAATTAATATAAATTATTTATAGCGAGATGGTCTGAGAGGGCAGGTCCAGCACAGGAATCCGAATGCAAAGCCCCCGATCTCCTTTAATTGACTAAGTGAGTTCAGCATCAATAAAATGAGTGTTGTAATAATTGGATTTTGGAAGGAACTGGGTGTACACATGGGCTAATATCAGCAGGGTGAGTAAGAGCAATTTCCAGGCTTCCCTCTCCCCCCAGATCTCCATCCCTGCACCAGACCCAGCTGCATTCCCACCAGATCAGACGTGGGTTGTGGATGTCAAATATCAGCCGCAGCATCTCCACGCAACTGAGAGTCCAAGCAAACGTGGGAACTGAGCATGGATTCAGTCTAGAAATCAGTGGGATTTGACAAAACCCATGGATCTGCACTCAAACCCTCTCCACTCCCACCCCAGCGTCCTGCTCCTTTCTCCCATTTCCTCTTGGTGACCCTCCAAGGTCCCAGTTCACCACAAGGCTGGGGTTTTACATCAATAATTCTGTGAAGATACAACCTGAGCTGTGTGATGACATCCCTGGCTCGCCCCACGGAGCTGGGCTCAGTTTCTGTGCTCCACATCCCACCCTGCTCTCACACAGAGGCTTTGCAGCACCCTCAGCCTGGGTTCCCTGCGTCTCCTTCACACATCCAAATTTAAACTGCTGCTGCACAAAGTCGGCTGGATCCAAACCTGTGCACTTTAAGCTCTACAATTAAAACTGTTCCATTCAGCCTGGAGAGGAGAAGGCTCAAGGGGAGCTCAGAGCCCCTGGCAGGGCCTGAAGGGGCTCCAGGAGAGCTGCAGAGGGACTGGGGACAAGGGCTGGAGGGACAGGACACAGGGAATGGCTTCCCTCTGAAAAAGTGAAATTTAGATGGGAGATTGGGAAGGAATTGTTGGTTGTGAGGGTGGGGAGGGGCTGGGATGGAATTCCCAGAGCAGCTGTGGCTGCCCCTGGATCCCAAGGCCAGGTTGGACAGGGCTGGGAGCAGCCTGGGACTGTGGGAGGCGTCCCTGTCGTGGCAGGGAGGGGCTGGATGGGCTTTAAGGTTCTTCCAACCCCAACCATTCCAGGAGTTGTTGGCTGGAGCTGATCCAAATCCAAGCACAACCCCCCCATGGCTGCACCCATCAGCTCTGGTGGCCTTTGGAGCAGACCAGGGGCTGCCACAGCTGGAAGAAATTAAAACCTCCTGGCCACTTTTCCCTCTGTCCCGCTCCTCAGGAGCTGCTTCTCCTCCTCCCACCTTCCCCCAGCTCCACACTCTTTGAGGGGATCTCCCCCAGACAAAGGCCGTTCTCCAAACCCCCCAGCTCCAAGGGATGTTTTGGTAATGATCCATGATGATCCTTCCTGCTCCCATCTGCAGCACACACACCCCTGGAAGCCCCAAAAAGTCTTTCCTGAGCCTCCTCCAACCATTCAGCTCCCTCAAACAAAAGCGGATCCCGGCGCTTTTGCCATAAAACACCAGCAGGAATTCAGTTTTTAAGTTGTCCACAGCTATGTTCATTTTGGCCCTTTCCCTCTATTTAAAAGATTATTGCTTAAGATCTGGTCAAATTTTTAAGCCAGGTATTTTATTTATCCTATGGAAGGTACTGAATGTGCATCAGCTATTTATCTCCTAAATCTTAAGCCTTAAATAAAAATATAAAAGTTTTGTATTACGATGGAAAATTCAGATACAGATAAACCCTCTCATTTAAATTTGATCCTGGGCATTTTTTATTCTAATCCCTGATATTTCTAGAAGATTCCCTTCATCTCCCAGCTTCCTTTTCCTGCAAATGTCTTTTCATATTCCCTTAAACATTGCAGAGTTTCACAATATGAACTCCCACTATTGAATTAGAAATTTATTACGAAGCACACAAAAGAGCTTGAAACAGAGATCTGTCAGAATATAAATAATTTTCCAAACGTGATTTTTGCTCTTCCTGCACAACTAATAGCACATGGGGCACTTAAAATGAGAAGATTAAAACTCCTTCCATTTGGATCTCTCATTCTGTTTGCTTTCTGAATTTTGTTCAGCTGTGACAATCAGATATTCCCCAGTTTATTTCTGTTTATGCCACGATCAGGTTCCAATAAAATCACTCCACAGCCATATGCTGCTCTGGTTGTTATAGACACTACAGGGGAACATTTAATTTTCATTTCTACCTTAACTTTATTTCTATTTGACTGGTTTCCTTTGGAAAAAAAAAAAAAAACCAAAAAAAACCAACCCACACTGGCAAAAACCTCATCCTGGTTTGATCCAAGGATGGAAAAAGCTGCTCATGGAGTGGCTGAGAAAATAAAAAGATTTTTTTCTTTTTTTTAGGGTCCAGGCTGGGAGAAGTTTTCCCTGTGACCACTTCTATGAAATATAAAAAAGAAACCATTTTTGGGTCATATTTAAGGTGTTTTTAGCTGGGACCATGAGCAGCAGGTTCTTAAATTTCCCCTCAGCTGAGCTCAGAGTTAGGGCGGAACCTTTCACTCATAGGAAAGAATTCCACGGGAGGCTATTTTGTGGGGTTTTTTTGTATTTCATTTTGCAGACAATGAGGAAAAAAATCACATTTTCTCCCTCCTCCTACTCGTGCTGTGGACATCCCTGAGCCGCAGGGCCTCAGGCATCCAACTCCTCCAACTTCAGGCTCTTGGGCACAAAAATTGCAGTTGTTTTTCTCTGATTCCTTTGCATCGTCTGCAAGCTCATAAGTGGCAAGGAAATACTGAATCCCCTGACCCTGTGCACTGCCAGCTGCAGTCACACATTGGCACAATTCCATCAGAGCCACAGGGCCTCAGCAGGAGCTTCACCTTCCCCACTGCATCCTTCAGGTGCACTCAAATAATCTCCCAGGGAGGTTTTGAAGCCAAATTCAGTTATCAAGCTCCATTTCATGCCGATTTTAGTTAAATTGTGTGAAAAATTCATTCCCTCGGGACTGAGATACCTTTAATTGTCCTCTTATTTTGTTTTTTTTTAATCCCAAAGATTCCCGGCACCAAGCATCTGCTGGTGGTAACAAAATAAACCTCGTTATCCCAAGGATTTGCGCTTCTCCAAAATGCCAAACTTAAAACGAGGGGCGGAAAGCAACGAAAAACTCCTCAACCTTAAGGCTCAGAGCAATTAAATCACAACTAATCGCAATTAGCATCATCTCCTTGTTTCCTCTTGCTTTTTCCCAAGCTGGAATTTGCTTTCAAATTGCAGTCACCTGCTGCTTCCTCCCTCCAGCACGAGGCTGACAACCCTGTGTGGCAGCAGTGGGGAATTCGGGGTGGGGAATTCTCTCCCTGGTGCTCTGGTTTTGCTCTTTGCCACGAAGAGGTGGAACTGGAGCATCCTGGAGAGCAGGAAGCTTTTGCACCGCAGCAGGAGCTGGGGAAGGCGCAGGGATGTCCCCACCCTCTGGCCTCCTGCAGTCCCCATCCCTGGAGCATCCAAAGCTGCCTCTGAGCTCTGAGCCCCCTGCTCTGGTGGAAGCTGTCCCTGCCCACGGCAGGAGGTTGGAATTAAATGAGCTTTTAAGTCCTTTCCAACCCAAACCATCCTGCTCCAAGCAGGGCTCAGGTCCCTCGCTCGGATGAGTCCTGAAAGAATCTCCTCCTGCAGAGCCTCCCTGGGCCATGGCTCTGGAGTTCCTCCAGCCCTGGAACTGCCCTGATCGGGTTCCCCAATGTGCTGTGTCCCCTCCAGGCACTGCTCATCCCTTTTTCTATCCCCACTTTTCCCCAGACACCTCCCCGTGCCTGGGAGGGCGAGCAGGGACATTGGGGACCGCAAGGAGGGTTCCTCAGCCCAGGCTCCGTGCCCTGCCCCTTGTGCAGGAGCAGCACCTTCAGAGGGACCAGCCGAGGGTGGATGTGTCCCACACGCTCAGGAAGGAGTTTGTTTGTGCCCACAGCGGCTCAGGAAGGAGCTGGTGTGCTCCAGAGTTTGTAAGAGCACTTCAACCTTAGGCCAGACTATGCACCACGACCCAGATCCAGGGACACCAAGTTCTGCACTTCTACCCTGCAAGACAAGGGAGGGGAAGGTCTGACCAAGGGCTGGATGAAGCCCCCACTCCATCCTGCACAGCTTGTGGTCAGTGAAATCTCTTTTCTACCTTTTGCTTTCTTTCCTCTGCTCCTTTCCTGATTTTTTTTTTTTTTTTTCCCCAAACCTTGTCCTCGACAAACAAGAAAATAAAAATCCCTCAGAGCAGCACAATCCTCGTGCAGCACTTCAGAGGGTGAGCCTGGCACAGCCTGTGGTGGGAGGGATGCAGGGACTGCCTGGTTTGTGTTCCCCCAGCTACAAGCAGAAACCTTCCCTCTCCACCGGCTGAAATAAGGATTGAGCTCCCCCAGGAGCCCTGGCTTGGAGTTTGAAATCAGCTGAAGGAGAATCAGACTGGTTTAAAGTTCCTTTAGTTGTCTCAGGCTGTTTATCTACGGTGAGGAAGCCAAAGTTGTTGTTTTGGGGTTGTTTTTTGTTTTTTTTTTTTTGCAGGCCCTAAGAATGACAACAAAGCAGCCCCCAAACACGGAGGAAATGTGTTAGAATAGAGAAGCACCACTCTGTGCACTGGGATTTAGGAGTGCAGGACATGCTTGAGCTTAATCCAAACACAGGGAAACCAAAGCGAGTCCAGGGACCCCAAATCTCCCCCAGGCATGTGCTCACCCCTCAGTGCTCCTGTGTGGGAGCCACAAACCAAGATGCAGAGGCCCAGCAGAACAGTGGGAATATCACACAAAGCAGGGAAATCGCTGGCGGAGTGCGCAGAGAGAGGCCCAGCACACGGATTTAGCACAGCATCACGACAGGAATGGGTTTCCTGAGGCACAGAGAGAGGCAGAAAAAGGCATTCCCAGGCTTTTGGTGCGTGCTGGCTGAGGGGAATCTCACACCGAGCCGTGGCGGCGGGTTTGCAAATCATTTTCCAGCCATTTTTCAATTCCAGTGAAAGGAAGAAGAACTTCCCCCAACGTGTTTTATCTGATTGCCAGCAATTTCCATTGCAAGGCAGATGAAATAAATAAACACAGGGCAGAGGCAGTTAACAGACCCCAGAGCATCTCAGCAGCAGACATGATCATGTGGCACTTTTTGCAGACTCCTTTTCCTTGGGCAGGGGCTGTTTTGGGCAGCACAGCTCAATCACAGGCTGCTTTGGAGCGACTCGTGCTGTTGAATCCACCAAAGAAATAATTCTCCTACCCAAGCAGGGGAAAAGGTTGTAAATTCTGATTGTAACTTACATGGCTGTTGAGCAAACTGCTTTTGTGTGATGTAATCCCTTCATTTTTTTGTAGGTTTTCAATCGCCATTTCAAGCTAAAGAAAAAAAATGTGCGCAGGAGAGAGAAAAACAAAACAAAAAAACAAAACAAAAAACAAAACAACAAAAAAAAAAGGGAAAAAAAAAAAAGAAAGGAAATCAGATAGTTAGCAACAGCCAGGATTATTGTTTCTTTATTAATATTTGAATGATTAATGCTTTACATCAACAAGCTCGTGGAAAAGAGGCAAACAGATGAGCACAGTCGGTGTGGATGGAGCTGCAGAGGCGTTACTGGGACATGCAAATGGACACACAGCAGGAGTCCCCACAGGGGTGACAAAGCCAGGCCAGGGGGGGTTATCTTCCACTAAAAGCGCTGCTTATTTATTTAAAAAAACCCCAATTTTCCTCTTCTTTTTCCTTTCCTGCTGAGAGCAAAGCACTGCCAGGCAGATCCGCTGCAGCGGGTCAGGGGCTGGCTGCAGAGCTGTACCCGGGCCTTCCAAGGACAGCTGGCAGTGATGACTTGGTCACTGTCACCTCCTCATATTTTGTCAAAAAACCTCTAAAAAATGAAATAAAGCTGGGGTGCAAGGAGAGGGCATGAACTGGAATGGGTAAGGGCTCTCTGATGCTGGGAAGTGCGAAGGGAAGAAGGGAGGAGCCAGGTTTCAGTTGGGGCAGCTCTCCCCCAGAAGCCAGGACGGAACATTTGATGCTGCCTGTGCTCATTTCTGTTGATCTCAGAGGAGCCAAGGTGAGGCCTTCTGGCCCCTGAGGAGCCCCTCGCTCTCTGTCTGGCTCCTGTTCCACTTCAGCCCAGCTGTGGCTGCTGCCTTGTGCCTCAACCCTCTCCTGAACCTTTCTTGTCTTCTCCATTCTGCTACGGGGCAGAAGCTGGGAAGCTCCTTTAGCAGACAGCTGCTGGACCCAAAGCTCCAGTGGTCCTCTACAAGCTTTTCACAAGAAAATAAAAATCCCCAGACCTCCCCAAACCCCACACGAGAGCCTGGCAGGAGCAGAACTACTGTTTGTCTCCAGCAGATGTTGTCAAACCCCGTTCTCTGTGCCCTGGCAGTGCCAGGCAGGACAAGGCAGCAGCGCCCAGAACCTGCCTCTGTCCTCATTTCACACCTCTGTGGGCACACCCAGAAGTCATCTGCAGATGATCTGTCCGTGGCTTCCTGCCCACACTCACAGGCTGCACTGACTCACGGAGATAAACCCAGCCCTTCCCAAAGCCAGGCTCTGTCACAGGGGGAGCAGAGCAGAGCAGAGCCGGGTTCTGAGGTGACATCCAGCGAGCACCGTGCCACATCCAGGCCTGGAGGTGACACTCCACCTCCAGCACAGTCCCTTGGTGTTCCCACTTCTCGAGGTGTTCCCACCCAACTCACTCTCAGGTCAGAGGGGTTTCTGAGAACACTGCCTCACCGTGATGGACCACGAGGAACCAAAGCCTGAGTGCTGACACAGCCTTCAGGAAATGAGTCACAGTTCGAGGGAGACCCAATTTCCTTCCCCTTCTCAGCAACAGCTCCGAGGAGAGCACAGAAATGCTGCCTGGCCTTTTGCTGTTGGCAGGTGTCCCATCCTAAAGGACACCTTGCATCTGCAATAAAAAATATGACAGGGGAAAGACTAAAAGCTCTTAGGCAGCTCTGCAGGAAGGTGAAGAGCTCTGAGGACCCAATTACGGGAGGTCTCAAGGATTTCCTCTCTTGGTCCAGACTAATTTAGGTGAAGATTAACAGTGCTGTGTTGGCAGATATTGAATGGGACTGTCCCCTGTGCTGTTTCAGCCCATCTGATGGAGCAGAACATTGGTATTCCAGCAGACAGGGAAGGTTGCTTCAGAGGTTTCTCCAAGTACCTGAAGATTTTTCTTTAGTGCACACACAGACTTTACCAAACATCTCCCAAACCCCTGAGGCAGCTCTTGGACCTGCTGATCCTGAAGTGCTCCCTTGCTTCCATTCTCCTCTGGAGGTGCCCTCCTTGGTCTCTTCCCCAAGCCCTCAACGCCTCCAATCCCTCTCCTTCCCCACTGCTGACCACTCTGATGTCCATCTCTGGCCTCCCTGGCTCCTTCTGCACCAGCTCTGTTTTCCTTTCCTCCCACAGAGCTCCCAATCCTGCCCCACCACGTTTTGCCAGGACTACCAGAGCCCCTCTGGCCCCTTTAACACCAGCCTTTCCCAAGCTCTGTTTAGGCTGGACATTAAACCAGAAAACAATGATCCTGCCCATGGATTTGATTCAGTTCCTGCTCTCCTTGAGCCACCCATCCTTCCCTGTGGGTGCCCAGAGCAGCTGTGGCTGCCCCTGGATCCCTGGCAGTGCCCAAGGCCAGGCTGGACATTGGGGCTTGGAGCAGTGGGACAGTGGGAGGTGTCCCTGCCATGGCAGGGGTGGCACTGGGTGGGATTTGAGGTCCCAAACCAAATGATTCCACGATTAAGTGAAATTCCAAGCAGTCAAGGCTCTGCTCCATCCCCCTCCAACCCTGGTCTGTGCTGGAAGGACTGAAGCCACACCCTGGACTGTCTGCCAGGCTCCTTTCCACCTTTTCCAACCCTTCCTCAGATATTTTGTGTTAAAATACCTTCAGAAAGCTCAATGCAACTCAGTGAATTTATCTCAGATGTATTTCTATAAATATCGCTTTCTAATTTTTTTTCTTTTTTTTTTTTTTTTTTTTTTCTGCACAGCCTTATCTCATGTAATAACCACCAACTAAATCCATTCATGGGATATTTCTACTGACATATTTTCCACTTGGACTTTTATAATATGCTCATCACTGTGGAAATCACAAAAACCCCACACAACAACAAAAAAAATCCCCCCAAAAATCCAAGTGTAAAGTTGTGCAGTTTTGTAAGATGCAGAGATGCAGTCCCACACAGGTGATGCTTCCAAATAATAACTTTGAGCAAAAAAAATCAAATGGTCCAGTACTAATTTTTAACTGTGAACAGTTAAAATACGGACACACACACGATTCTCACCCAAGAAAAGAACCTCAGCATCTGTCATTTTCTCTTCCACCCAACTAAGGACTTTTCCCTTTACCCAAGGCAGAGCACATTTACTACAGGATCAAAGCAACCTTTCAAGGCACAAAGATTCAAAAAACATAAAGTCTGTATTCTAAAACTCAGTGGGAAAAGAAAGCACAACTTAACAGGCCAGATTTACAAGAGTTCTCAGTAGCAACAGCTCCTGTTTTTCTCCCTAGTGATGCTGCTCACATTTTAAATTCTGGCTACGTACCCTGAATTACACCTACATTAGTATTTATATTTATATATGAATGCATAAACACACAGAAGTCTGCAGAGGGAGGTGAGCAGTGTCCCAGGAAATGAGCTCCAAGCACTCCTGGCAGCTGCTAAGGGCTGGGAGATTCCCAAATCACAGCCCTGGTGCTTCTTACTGCAAAAAAGCTGCTTGGGGTGAAGAGCTGTAAGGCCTCAGTCCCACACAGCTGAGCTCCCAGCCCCTGCCACCTCGGCTGGCAGCTGGAGAGACACGGTTTAGAGAAATCAGAACTTTAAACCATTTCTGTTCCATCAGTATTACCCCTAAAAGACATTTTCTAAACATATGGCAAGGAGAGAATACACAATGGTGTAGGAGCTATACGCAACGAGTTTTTGATCACTGTGCACTTGGCATGATCAACTTGACATCATTTATCTGCTAATTATCCACTGGGTTGAGGAAGGATTTCTCAGGTTTCTTCGTAATTGAAGCTATATTTCAACACTTTGGGTAAGCACTTATCAGAAAACGTAAACAGAGACAAATCTTTAAAAGCCAAAATATTTTGCTCGGGGGCGTGGGCGGGGGGGAAAAAACCCCAACCAAATCGAGTGCTTCATTAATATTTGCACGATTAACTCTTCCCTCATCTCCCCTCGTGCCTCAGAACTTCAGCGATCTGCTGAGCGAGAGGAGCGCTCCGAGCGCCGACTGAAGGAAGCGAGCGCGGCACGCCGGTGCCTATTCTCTCCCTTGGGACAGACATAAATAATGACAACACCGGGTCAAGTTTGATTTTCTGAAGGCTTTTCAAGCTCCCTTTGGAATCATTCCTGGCCCCCGAGCTGCGGCGCCTGCAGGGCTACGTACCGTTGCTGGAGAGGAGCGTGAGGTGTGCGACAGAGAATGTCTAGAGTTCTCCAGCCCCCCATGAATGAGATAGGCTCCCGAGCCGGAGAGGAGCTGACTTCCCCCAATGTCCATGGTGATGCCCACCATGTTGTGAGAGGGAATGGCTGGAGGAGAGGATGCCGCTGTAGTCACCTGAGCTCCACCTCCTCCCTGCGCGTCGAAGTAGGGCGCGGCGCCGGCGGGAGCGTAAATCTGCGCCTCGCTGCTGTAGGAGTAGGCGGCTCGTCTGCGCAGGGGACAAAACGGGGACATGGAGAGGAGCTGGAGGAGGGGATCTCGCGCTCGAGGGATTCTGGAAGATGCGCGAGCGTCGGGAAAGCGCCGCAGGCGCTGGTGGGGTTTGCTCCGTGGGGATGAGGGACTGTGCGGTGCGGCACCAGCTCGTGGGGAGGGCAGAGCCTGGGGGTCTTGGAAGGAATTGGGGGGAGGAAGGACAAAAGGAGGCACAAAATGGGGCGCAGCAGACAGGAGGAAGAGGAAATTTTAAGGGTGGAGAGGCTCTGGTACAGCTGTGGCTGCCCCATCCTTGGAAGTGTCCAAGGCCTGGCTGGACGAGGCTTGGAGCAGCCTGGGACAGTGGGAGGTGCTGGGGAGTTGGAAGGAGATGGGATTTAAGATCTTTTCCAACCCAAGCCATCCTGGGATTCCTTGACTCCACAAAATCTTCCAACACCCCCTTTTTTCCCCCAAAATTTCCACTCTAAAAGCTGCCCACGTCACCACACAAAGTGCTCAGCACAGGTGAACACCAAACACTTTCATGACCAGGATTCCCCGGAGAACCATCCCTCCATGAGGACAACACCCCCAGGGCTGGAGTCTGGCTGAAACCACCCTCACACCCAAGAGAACACCTGAAACAGCTCCTCCTCCTCCTCTTTCCGTCGTGGGGCTGGGGTGGAAGGAGCCAGGGGGAGGGAAGGGCTGGGAGGTGGGAGGGGGACGGCTCAGAGAGGCTCTTACATGGTTCCATTGGTATAAACAGCTTCTCCTCCTTCCACATATTGCACCTGGGCTGGATAAACGTGCTGCACTGACTGCACCTGCAGCAGGCAGCAACAAGTCAGGGATTGCTCAGAAAACAGTTGCTTTTTCCTTTTTTAAAAAAAAGGAATAAAAAATACCCAAAAAACTAAACACCCTCCTTGCCCTCCCCCTCCCCTCCATGCTTAGGAGTCCCAAAGGAGGTTTTTATTTCCAAAGGTCAAGTTAAAATAGATAAATAAGTGGTTGCTCCACGAGCAGTGGAAACAATGGAGCTGGGTTTCCTCTGGACACGTGTCTGGGGCTGACTAATAGGGCTGAGCTCATGCTGCAGCCTTTCCTTCAGAGGGGAGCCTGACAGTGTCCAGCTGCAGCCCAGCCTCCTTTTTCACTGCTCTAGGAGAGGTGGAGTTGCCCTCTGTCAGTTTTTGCCCCCACCCCTCTCTGAAATGGAGCAACCAAATAAAAAAATCACTCAAGGAAAAAAAAATTAAGAGTGTCAGACTTGCTGTCCACATGGAGCAGCACCACATATCCCTGGTTTCTCAGGAAACAAGCCCTGGAAAAGGCAAAGTTCAAATAAATAAAAACACTTGCACGGCTCCCTGGCACCAAACCTTTCTATGGAGCCACGTGCAGTCAGTAAATTTGTTTAATTAAAAAAAAAAAACCCAAACATTTTGCCTCTAAAAACGTCTTTACCAAAGGAGATTGCTTTTAATTTAACTTTGATTTAATAAATGCTTTAAAATTTAAGCTGAAAGCATCCATCAAATCTTCAAATAAACGAAAGACAACTGCTACAGCAAAGGTTCTTTCTTAAACTTCAAATATCTTGAGAATTTCTTTTGTCATCAGTCTAAGAAAGAAGGGGAGAGCTGGAGAAAGTGATCCCAGCTCTCTGACTGCCCACAAGTCTTTAATTAAGGATTTTCTAGATCTGGCACAGTTTCAGAAGTCGTGTGGGACGTGGGGACCCGTGTGTGTCCCCAGCGTTCCTTACCTGTTGTGGAACCTGCTGCACTCTGGGAACAGAGATCTGCTGCATCTGCGCCCCTTTGGGAGCGGAGCCTGTGGCTTGCACCAAAACCCTCTGCAAGAAGAACACACAGGGAGAGACAATTTCAGTCCACAGCACAGGTGAGCCAAAAGTTCACTCTCTGACACCAGCAGCAGCAGCTCACCCTGTGAGTGGTGTCCCTGTGGTCCCCACCCTCCCAGCGGGTGCACCAGCCTGGATTTGGGCAAAGCTGCCTCCACAACTCCTGACAGGAGCCGTCTTCAAACCTCCATTGAAAGGAAATAGCAGCTCATTGACAAGTTCAGCCACAGCTAAAGAAGAATCTCTCCGCACACATCCACATTTGGCTGCAAAGTTCCTTCTCTTAGAGCTGCCAAACCCAACCACACTCTGCCTCCTGCAGCGAGAAATTCCCCCAAGCTTCTGGCAGCACCAAAGCTCAGGTGGTTCTGCTTCCCCTGCAGTGCCACCAAGGGCACAGGGACCTTTCGTGGTGGTGGCTCTGTCACTTCCGTCGTCCCTGTTTTAACTCCACTTCCAGTCTGAGCTTGTCAGCACACCTCAGAGTGCTCAGCACCTTCAGATGCAGCGAAACAAACGTGGGGATGTGGTGGATGGAAAGAAAGGATTCGGTGGGAACAGAGCAGAGCATCCCCATGGCCTCTTAAACCTTCACCAAGCAGACACATCCTCTGTGGTTGGAGGCTTTAGAAACACCCACAACAGAACAAAGAGCCAGAAAACAATCCCAGAAGCAGCCTTGATAATTGCTGGCTACCTTATACGTGGATATTTATGATTTTTAGCCCTCCCAACATATCTACGTAACGACCAGACATGCAGTCCTAGCAGTTACAGGTTTGTGACAATTGCTCAGAGCTCCAGGCAGCTGCTCCATTTGCATTCCCTGGAGATCCTGCCCTGAGGACACCCACACTTAATCAGCCATCACCTGGCCTGTTTTCCCTGCAGAAGGGGCTGTCACCAGTGCAGGATGGGGACATCACAAACCCTGCTTGAAGTCAGGCCTTGGCACTGCCACCTACATCAGAGACTCTTTCCTTTCTCCTACGTTTCTTCCCATTTTCTGGCACTGCTTTTGCCAAATGCCACATCCCTGGCCCAGCTGCCCAGCTCAGCTCCTCGCTGCCTGTCCAGGTGCTCTGTTATCATCTTCCAGCCAAAAGAAGGAATCATCCCCAACCTGGAAGGTGAGGCCCTCCTGCTCAAACAGCCTCTGCTCATGCCAAAAGGGGATCCGGCGCTCAACAACCCCGAGGGCTTCATCCTCACACCATTCCTGCTGCCAGCAGTCCATTCCCAGGGTTTTCTTTGTCCTGCTGGTGAGAAGGGAAGGCTCTGGATGCTCCTCCTCTTCAGCAGTCTTCCACTGTCCCCCAGATCTTCCTTAATCCATGGAGATCCGCTCGGTGCTCCACGTCCTGACGACAGCACAGGCGGAGGCTGGATGGGTGATTTCATAATCCAGAGGTTTTCCAACCTTTGTTCACAGCCAAATCCACGCTACTGACCCCAGAGACACCTGGCACTGCTGGTCACTGCTGTCCCCATCCCTGTCACAGCAGCAAGGAATGCTCTCCAGGGATGGCAAGGCTGGGAGGGGACAGCAGCACCCCGGATCACCCGATGGGAACGTCCATGGCTCCTGGAGAGTCCAATATTCCTTCCAATTCCCAATCTTTAATTGCTCCTCTTCATCAGCATCCAATGGCAGCTGCTGCTGCTCACTTGGGAGTTGGAGAAGGATGAAGCTGAGTTACACCCACCCATCCTCTTATCCCTCCAGCTTCCTGAGACAGAAATTTCTTTTGAAAGTTCCCCAAAAGGCAGAAAAAGGAACAAAAGGGAACCAGTTTCACTTAACCCTTCCCGTTTTGCACTGGGTGGTTCCCGTTCATCACTTGAAGCTGTCACTTCTCTCCTGTTGGGCCTCCCAAATGCAGCATATTCATGGACATTGAGCACAAATCCCCCCTCTGCAAATTAAAATGTTGGGATCCTGTGATCTTTTCGGGTTGAAACTGGGCAGAAAAAAACAGCACAGGTCTGCCTACCCAAGGAATCATGGAAACATGGAATGGTTTGTGTTGGGAGGACCCTCAAAGCCCATCCAGTGCCACCCCTGCCATGGCAGGGACACCTCCCACTGTCCCAGGCTGCTCCCAGCCCTGCCCAGCCTGGCCTTGGGCAGTGCCAGGGACCCAGGGGCAGCCACAGCTGCTCTGGGCACCCTGTGCCAGGGCCTCAACACCCTCACAGCCAACAATTGCTGCCCAATCTCCCATCCAGCCCTGCCCTCTGGCAGTGGGAGCCATTCCCTGTGTCCTGTCCCTCCAGCCCTTGTCCCCAGTCCCTCTGCAGCTCTCCTGGAGCCCCTTCAGGCCCTGCCAGGGGCTCTGAGCTCTCCCTGGAGCCTTCTCCTCTCCAGGTGAGCACCCCCAGCTCTCCCAGCCTGTCCCCAGAGCAGAGGGGGACAATCCCCTAGCTGGCCTGTGGCCACAACTCTGTGGATGCAGCACGTGGCTCCTCCAGCCTCTCCCGCACCAGCTCTGTCCTCACCTCTCCCCGTGCCCCGGGCACTTCCAGGACTGCTCCAACTTCCCCTGCTTTTATTGACACACCAAACAACAACAGGAAATTAACCCCAAGCAAACACCCAGCTGGAATGAAATCACTCCCCTGGGAACCTGAATTAAACCCCAAACCCCACTTTTTAAAGCTTGCACATGGATTGAGAGGGCTCAGACCCACAGGGGACCTGAATTAAACCCTAAACCCCACTTTTTAAATCTTGCATGTAGATTGGGAGGGCTCAGACCCACAAGGGATCTGAATTAAACCCTAAACCCCACTTTTTAAAGCTTGCACGTAGATTGGGAGGGCTCAAACCCACAGGGGACCTGAATTAAACCCTAAACCCCACTTTTTAAAGCTTGCACGTAGATTGGGAGGGCTCAAACCCACAGGGGACCTGAATTAAACCCCAAACCCCACTTTTTAAAGCTTGCACATGGATTGGGAGGGCTCAGACCCACAAGGGATCTGAACTAAACCCTAAACCCCACTTTTTAAAGCTTGCACATGGATTGTGAGGGCTCAGACCCACACGGGACCTGAATTAAACCCTAAACCCCACTTTTTAAAGCTTGCACATGGATTTGGAGGGCTCAGACCCACAAGGGATCTGAACTAAACCCTAAACCCCACTTTTTAAAGCTTGCACATGGATTGTGAGGGCTCAGACCCACACGGGACCTGAATTAAACCCTAAACCCCACTTTTTAAAGCTTGCACATGGATTGAGAGGGCTCAAACCCACAGAGGACCTAAATTAAACCTTAAACCCCACTTTTTAAAGCTTGCACATGGATTTGGAGGGCTCAGACCCACAGGGCCTTTACCAACACCTCGTCCAGCAACAGGTTGTCCCCGCTACCTCGACGAGCTGATGAAAACCCCTGTCCCCACTATCAAAACGCCGTGATTAAAACACATCTGCCAGGGAAAGCAGGGCTCTTCTCCATGGAAACAGCATCCCCAGTAGTGTGTACGTTACCTGCTGCGAGGCTGGCACCGGCTGCACCACCGGCGCCTGCGCCGAGGCCGACGCGTGAAGAGCCACGGAAGCTGCTGAGTCTGATCCACCCTCGGGACTCTGCATGCTCACTGCTGGGGACAGCACAGGGACATCAGTGGGGACAGCACAGCACGGCCACAACCCCCTCCCCAAGCCCTTCAAACCAGGGGTAAAACCCCAGCGGGAGATCCAGAGGGAAGCGCTGGGAAGGGAGGCAGCTCCCCGTCCTACACGCAGGGCTCTTTTTAGTCCTGGAGCTAATTTTAATGCAGAATTATATGGAGGGGAAAGAAAGTTGCACAATTGTTTCACGGAGGGGAGAGGGAAGGAACAGAAAATGCGCTTCTATATTTAACCGAAAAGCGGCGTTGGAAAATTATTGTGTCACGGTGAGCGTCACACGTGATGGGGAAGAGTAGGGGCATGTTTTTAAAAGAATGCTTTCTCCCCCTCTGCCTTAGCACGTTTGACTGCTGCAAAAAGGCTTTTAACCAAACCAAAGCCCGTGCCTGGAGTTTAGCGAAGATTCACTGGGAAAGTGGAGCGGCCAGCTTGGGTTTATTAGCAGAAATAATCGAGGATGTAGAGCACAAGAAATCATTTAGGAACCCCCGAAGCAGCATCTCCACCCTCCCACCCCTGCCCTTGCCCCAGAATCCCACCAAGGTCCCAGGACAGCCACAGCATCGCCCTCCAGTGCCACACAGCCCTGCAGAGCTGAGGTGCCCTGCTGTGCCAGCCCTCCCTCCTGGCGCTGTCCCAGCCCGTGCCCATCCCTGGGGCACCGAGGGATGCTGACGTGGGGCTTCTCACAGCACACCGTGGCATTTTGAGGGGTTTTTTTGGGGTGGGGGAGCCTTTTTTCCTCAGTTTCTTGTGAAACTTCCTGCTTAATAAACTGGTTTTAGGAGGGTTTCTGCTGTCGCTTCAAAATCAAAAGGTTAAAAACATCCAGATTTTGGGCAGTGTCATTTCTGCTTTCTTGGCCTCGCTGCCGAGCCTCCAAACAATATTATGATGTCTTTTGTTTTTGTCTATTTCCCTTTTGTCTATTTCCCTTCTCCTGCCAGTGTTTAAACTTTTCCCTCAACTTTGTGCAAGTTAAGAGGAAAAAGGAAAAATGAGAAACCGAAGGACACTGGACCTGCTCGCTCATCTGTGTTCAAAAGAAATGCAAGGGGATGTGAAGTCACAAAATTTACCTGTTTGTTCCTTCAGCCCCTGACAAAACCCCCCAAATACTAAATTTCTCCGAAAAATGGTTTTTTTTAAAGGTCCCAATACTCCACACTCCCACTAGCAAATTACAATTAGTCTCCCAACCTTCCCCAAACCCCAGAGCTCGCAAATCATTCTTCTCACATCCGGGAGAAAAAAAATAGATACAGAAGCCACAGAGTCACAATCCAACAAGCCAGAAACAAGGGGAATGAAATCAATATTTATTCCTGTGTCCTCCCCAGGCCCCTGGAGCTGCCCTCAGCACCCCCAGCCCTGCAGCTCTGCTATATAAAGGCAGCACCTGCCTCTCCCCGTCACTGCCTGGGTTTTAGCCAAAACCTCCCCATGAGAAGATTCCAGTTGCAACAGCGCCGTGGGATCGGGAAAATAATAATTCTGCCAGTAAACGAGGGAAAGAGCTCCTTGCCTGCTCCAGCCCCTAATTATCAGCAATTAAGCACTCGGCCAGCACATTCCAGTTTGGAATGCTCAGGTGGAGATGCTCAGGGAGGAGAGGGAGGCACTTTTACCACATCTACTCCCCTAATTTTTCCAGAAGTATTTATTGTCTGTCTCTTGTGCCCAGGGCTTTGGTTTGCAGCTTTCCAGGGTTTTCTGAATGTAAAATGTAGCATAGCTACAGGAGAGAGGTGGGTGAGTTGACAAAGATATTTTAATCACCTATTTATGGTTCTGGCAGGGTCAGCTCTTGGCATTTCAGGTCTACAAAAGGTCTCCTTTTAAGTGTGGCTATAATCAGAAAAGAACACTTAGAAAAGATGGAGTTGGACTTTGGTGATCCCAGAATATTCCATGACTCGATGATTCCGATCACCAACGACTCGTCCCTGCGGAAACATTTTGTCTTCTGCTTTCCCTCAGCGACCAGAAGAGAGCAGAGGGATGTGGGCAGGGTGGAAGGTGAGTTGTCTGCTGCCAAAATAAATCCCCGGTGTGATTTTCAGGTTTGTTCCACAAGGCAGGCTCTGGCAGTGACGACAGCCACGCCAGACACAAAGGCTCCGAGGAAATCTGCCGATGGCACTTCCAGACGAGGTAGACAGACAGAGAAGTCCTGCACTGCCAAGCCACACGTACAGGACTCGTTATTATTTTATTTATCAGTGCAACATCCTGGAGAAAGACTAATTCACTTCTCATTAAAGCCATCCTGCGCATCCTGAGAATTGGCTTCAGATCCGTGTGCGCCATCTGCTCTGGTTAATTTGTGCTGATGGAAAGCTGACAGCACACACGGAATTCCTGCGCTCCCAGAAACCAGCACAAGGTGCTGCAGAGTGTTACCCTGGTTCTTCTGAGTTTTTAAAGCCTTTTGAAATGGAGTCAGATCTTTTAGTTACTGTAGAATATTAGAGCAGTTTTCTACCTTTTCCCACAGATGTAACATAAACAAATCCTTTGTTTTTCATTCTCTGTCCTTTGTTTGCATATTTCTAACCTGAAAACAACTGTAACTGACAATTGGTCTGGCCACTGAGGCTGAGGGGTGGAAACCCCAAAAAGCCAATCTTCTGCCAGACCCACAAATGTATAAAAAGTAAGAAATAAACAAAGGGGTTTCTTCTCTCCGCTCTCTCATCTGTGAGCTGGATCGGAAGGACCTCTGCCTTGTGAAAATCTCTTGTCGGCGTGTGACAGCTTTGTGTGTCTCGGTGACAGCAGAGCTCCGCTGTGCCCTGGCAGCACGGCTGCCAAGCGAGCTGGCACCTGGAGCCAAGGCTCCAGAGGGTGCAGAAAGCATCGGCTTCCAAGGAAATGTGGCACCCAAAGCCTTGCTCTTTCCTCTTCAGCTTGATTTTGTTTTTTTTCAGAGCAGGTCACATGAATCAGAGGAGGGACTGGTGTGGCCTTGGTTCTCACGGGGTATTTAGGTCTTGTGTTTCCATCACAGATTGGTTTGGGTTGGAAAGGACTTTAAACCTTAAACCTCCCAGTGTCCCAGGCTGCTCCAAGCCCTGTCCAGCCTGGCCTTGGACACTTCCAGGGCTCCAGGGGCAATTCCTGTCTCAAACTTCCTCAGCAGTCCCAGGCTCAGGAGCTCCCCTCGTGCAGCTCTTTGGCAGCTCTGCCACATCCCTGATCAAAGCCATGAGAGCACTCCCTGCTCCCTCCCAGCCCACTGCTCACCTCTCACAGGGCAGCACATTTTACAGCGTTCTTGATCACCTCAGCAGAAATCACTGGCTCAAAAGCCAGACCTGCTTCCCACAGATCTAAGTTTTGCTTCCTCCTTGTAGATCTGGCCTAAGACAGAGAGGTTTATCCCACCTGGAGCTCTCTCACAGAAGCACTGACAGAAGCCATTCAAAGGTGTCTCATTCAAAGCCCCTGGGACTGGGGAGTTTGCAAACTGAGAAGTTAATTAATAATCAACAAAGCTGCTGGTGGGTCACAGAGAGGATCAGCAGCGTCCACAGGTGATATTCTCAGTTCCAGGGCTCCTTACTGGGAATAAGTCAGTTATTGTGGAGAAATGAAGCAGATGGACCTGACCATGCAAAAGGAATAAAATCGTGGGGAGAATCCCAGAATGGTTTAGGTAGGCAGGGCCCTTAAAGCTCATCTTGTTCCAATACCCTGCCCTGGCCAGGGACACCTGCCACTGTTCCAGGCTGCTCCAAACCCTGTCCAACCTGGCCTTGGGCACTGCCAGGGATCCAGGGGCAGCTCTGGGCACCCTGTGCCAGGGCCTCACTATCCTCACAGCTAGGAATTCCTTTTTAATTTCTAATTTCTAGTCTAAATCTGCCCTCTTTCACCTTAATGCCATTCCCCTTGTCCTGTCACTGCATGGCTTTATAAAAAGTCCCTTTCCAGCTCTTTCATAGGCACCTTTTGGACACTAAAAAGCTGCTTTAAGTTCCTCCTTACGGTGGATTTATTCAACACATTGGCATTTCAGGGAGAGACAAGTTTAAAGGCCTGGTTGCTCAACGTGGCCGGTGATGTCACACGGGCCACCAGGGCTCTGGAAGGCATCACAGACATCTGGATTCCAGGTTGCATCATCACTGAATGAATCAGGCAGATAAGGAGGCTGCTGCCTCTGGAAACCTTCTGTTTACACACAGCTATCTCGGTATCCAAGCAAACAGCAGGGACAGGAAAGGAAATTCAGGGAAAAAAAAAACCCAACAAAACCAAAAAACCAAAACCCTAATAACTTCTGGGTGCTATTTCTGGTCCTGCCACCAGCTCTCTCCGTGACCTTGAACAGGATGCTTCCCTTTCCCCGTGCTTTAATTTTCCCACTCCTAAAAAAGCCACAGATACTCCCCTAGGCAAGGTGTTTTTCAAGCACTGCTCTCTGAGGGCTGTCAGAAAGACAAGGAGCAACAGTGCAAGCCTTGAGGGCTGATAAAAACTCTGGGTTTCATTCATAAGGAACCCTTGCCTCCCTGTAAATGACCTTGCCTTTGTTCATCTCTGCTGCCTAAAGCAGCCCCAAAGCGCTGGGAAAACAGAGATAACGGGAGCATTTCAAAATATTTCCTAGGTTCCAAATTTGCAGGGGGAGCGCTGGGGAAAGGAGGAGGCTGCGGGGGGAGATCACAGAGTGACTCCTTCACGTGCTGAGGAGGGGATGGAGCTGCATCCCCTGCACCCCAAAACAGTCTGGGGAAGGAGGGGATGGAGCTGCATCCCCTGCACCCCAAAACAGTCTGGGGAAGGAGGGGATGGAGCTGCATCCCCTGCACCCCAAAACAGTCTGGGGAAGGAGGGGATGGAGCAGCATCCCCTGCACCCCAAGAGATCTGGGGAAGGAGGGGATGGAGCTGCATCCCCTGCACCCCAAGAGATCTGGGGAAGGAGGGGATGGAGCAGCATCCCCTGCACCCCAAAACAGTCTGGGGAAGGAGGGGATGGAGCAGCATCCCCTGCACCCCAAGGGAGTCTGGGGAAGGAGGGGCTGATGCCAGAGCTGGATTATTCCACAGAATGCTTGAACAGAGCCCTCAAACACTAAAGTTTTGGAGCTGAACGTGGAGCTCTCGAATGTGGAAGGAGCTCTGGTGATGTGAGCCAGAGCAGACCTCAGGGAAATGTTTGGTTTATGTGTCTTTGGTGCCGAGTCCTGGCTCTGCAGAGCCCGTGGCAGCAGCAGCCATCCAGCCCAGGCAGCTCCAAACTCCAAATTAAAGGGGGTTGAAGTTCCTGCCTTCCTCAGGCCCAGGGCTGCTCCTGCTGTAGTTGTGGCCACGCTGCTTTTTAGTTTTATCCTACAGGTCCCCACTGGACATGGAGAGAACTCCTTCTCCACCTTATTTTTATTTTTTAAGAGCAGGTCACATAAATCAGGGGTGAGACTGGCACAGCTTTGGTTCTCGTGGGGTTATTTAGGTCTTTATTTTTTTAAAGGTGAAAATGTAAAAGCTATGAGCTATCCTACAGCAGCAGCCATCTCGGAAAATCATGGAATATGGAATGTTTTGGATGGGAAGGGCCCTCAAAGCCCATCCAGTGCCACCCTGCCATGGCAGGGACACCTCCCACTGTCCCAGGCTGCTCCCAGCCCTGTCCAGCCTGGCCTTGGGCACTGCCAGGGATCCAGGGGCAGCCACAGCTGCTCTGGGCACCCTGTGCCAGGGCCTCACTGCCCTCCCAGGGAGGAATTTCCTCTCTGCAGAATCATACATTTCTATTAGTGCTGCTTTCAGAACATTAAAATTGTTCCTGTCCCAGTGAATCACTCGCTCGTTTGAAGGAAAAAAACCAGATCGTGAACTATTTTATTTAATTTGCTTTTCAAAGCTTACTTGGTTGGTCATTCTTTGATCTTATTTAAACTTTTCAAATTCCTTTATTACATCCTTTTATTTCTAGCAGGACTTTTGAAATTGAATATAATACTGGGATATAAATGAGGGAAAATAAAATATCCTCAGTGATTTTTTTTGGTTAATTTTAAGAACAATTAATTATTAGACCTCTGGGATAAAGTTTTTTTTTAATAGCTACTTATATTTAAGCTTCCCAGTAAACCTTGGTGGGTGCTTTTACCCCCATGGGTAAGAAATCCACTGTCCCTGTCCTTGCCATTCATAAATGGGATTAACAACTTCTTCTCGAAGGGGATTTAAATGTGGGGCATAAAAATCCAACAGAAAAATGACTGCCTAGAGGTACAGGAAATGTTAAATCAGATTTTTGATGCCTGGAGGATGTATTTATAGAATCCTTTCGGTTGGAAAAGACCTTTAAGATCATTGAGTCCAACCATCGTCACTGCCAAGTCAACCACGAAACTCCACAGCTTTTATTTCAAACTAAAAGGTGGGAGAAGTTTATTTTTCCAGGTGAAGCTGCTCTGATGATGCTGGCCTTTTTTATTTCTGGTGTTCTTCAAATGCCAGCAGCCTTGGCTCTCCAGGTAAACCCAGGCATCCTGAATTTCCAATCATCACCTGCGCAGGCTGTCAGACGCTTCCTGTTGTGAGAATTGAAAAGAAATCTGCAGCTAAAATCTCCACAGGCACGGGAGAGAGAGAAGCTCAGCTCCAGCAAGATTTGTATTTATTGGAACTTGATTTTAGAGGTCTTTTCCAACCTTAAAGATTCCACGGTAGAGCTAAAAGCGTCGCGTGCACCAGAATCGCAGGAAACTTGGAGGTGGATGGCATTTTGTACAGGAAAATTCACCTTAAATTAATACAGCAAATAACCTTTGTTCATCTTTAATGTTATCAGGAATTAATGAGTTTTCCTCCTGCTGAACGGACCCCAGGCTGGCCAGGGGGTGAATTACCCAGGGAATCTCATCCAACCCCATTTCCATATGCAAGTTCCATGATACAGATATGAATTTGTAATATAAATCTCCTGATATCTGTTACTTTACTGAAAATAATGGGAAGGCTGAAGTTCAACTAAAATAGTAATAATAAAACAAATTCTCATTCACAACACTGACCTGCAAGGATCAATATTAAAATCCGGGTTTTTCTTTGTTTTTCGGTTGATTTTGTGCAATTTTTTTTTTTTTTTTTGCATGCTTTGAAGGGAAGGCTTACACTTAAAAATAGTTATTTGGCTATTGGAACTTTTATTCGGGTTTACTTGGCTTGGAACTTAGATAAATGGGAAAACCAGAAGAGCAATAACGGAATGCAGGAGAAATAAAAATGCCATTGAACCATTGTGTTCTAGATGGGCTCTAAATGGTATTTTCTCCTCTGACTGCAGAAAAAGGAACCAGAGAATCTACATTTAATGGTTTCACTACTGAGAATTCTCAACACTCTCAAAACAGAGTGAAAATAATAGAAGCAATGCAAGGAATGGCTGATTTTGATTCTTTTCTAGCAGATTCAAATATCCATTTACTTCATCCACCGCAATCTAGGCCGCAGTTATTTTACTAAAGAAAACTTTCTTAAATATTTTCCATTTCATTCAACATTTCTGGCTCAGTCTGGATGTAATAACTTGCCCTGAAAAGGCATTGGTTGTGCTCGAAGCAGGGCACAGAAAGGAAGTGTTTCATTCTTTGGAAGAAGGAACTGGTTTATTTGATGTGAATGAAAACGGATCGAGTGACTTCTCCCTCCTCTGAGGCAAATATTTGTGTTGAACCCAGCCTGGCTCCTGCCTCACACACATCCTTCATCCCTGCTGCTCATGAGACCTCCAAGGAACAACAGGCGTTCCCCTGAAATTCCAATCAGGAAAACACCAATTTCATTTTTTCCATCGCCCAAAAAAAAGCTCCCGAGGTGGAGGAGCACAGGAGCGGGACACAGGCTCTAACAAAGACCAGGGGGTGCCCCCATCTCTGCATCCTCTTTGGAAAAACATGATTCCAGCCCCCTCAGATGGAGAATCAAAGGGAACTCTTTGCTTTTGATGGCTGAGCAAAGGAGAGCCCAGCATTCCCATTCAGGAATTATCTTTTCCTCAGACCACACAGGGATGCTGAGAGAGCAAAGCTCCCGCCTCGGCTGTGAGCAGTGGGTGCAGCTCAAAGCTTTTGGGATTCTGCCTGTCCAGCACCTGAGCTCAACCTCTGTCCATGGTGTTTGTGCAGCTGCCAGTTGTGACATTCCCTTGGAGGGCAACTGGGAGCAGCAATTCCTGGGATTGAACGGCTCTGAAAGCCCTGCAAGATGAGCTGCTCCCTGAGAGGGAGTCAGGAAATCTCACAGAATCATGGAATGGTTTGGGTGGGAAGGGACCTTAAACCTCATCCCATTGCAGCCCTGCCATGGCAGGGACACCTCCCACTGTCCCAGGCTGCTCCCAGCCCTGTCCAGCCTGGCCTTGGGCACTGCCAGGGATCCAGGGGCAGCCACAGCTGCTCTGGGCACCCGTGCCAGGGCCTCAACACCCTCACAGCCAACAATTGCTGCCCAATCTCCCATCCAGCCCTGCCCTCTGGCAGTGGGAGCCATTCCCTGGGTCCTGTCCCTGCAGTTCCTGACCAAGAGCCTCTCTCCAGTTTCCTTGCCAGCCCCTTCAGATCCTGGGAGACATGGGAGCAGGTTAAGACCAGGCAGATCCTTGGCTCATCCAAACCTTGACCTCAGCACCAGAACTCTCCATCCCACGTGGAGGAGCCACCCCACGGAGCCTGGGACAGGGTGGGACAGTGCCCAGCATCCCCCCAGCAGCACCCACCCTTGGGTACCGTCCCACCAAGGGCTGGAGCACCCTGCACCTGAAAGCCAGCCCCTCCTCACCCAGCAGGGCAGGGGGAGAGCTCTGGGCCACCTCTGACAGCCAGGACATGTCCTCTGGGCCACCTCTGACAGCCAGGACACGTCCTCTGGGCCACCTCTGACAGCCGGGACACGTCCTCTGGGCCACGTCTGACAGCCGGGACATGTCCTCTGGGCCACCTCTGACAGCCAGGACATGTCCTCTGGGCCACCTCTGACAGCCAGGACATGTCCTCTGGGCCACCTCTGACAGCCAGGACACGTCCTCTGGGCCACTTCTGACAGCCAGGACACGTCCTCTGGGCCACCTCTGACAGCCAGGACATGTCCTCTGGGCCACCTCTGACAGCCAGGACATGTCCCTGTCCCCTCCCAGGCTGCTGGGAGCTGGCACCTGAACCACGTGTCGTCACCTCTCCCCTCCCCACGAGCCCTGTTAAGCGGAGGGGAATGGAAGTGGGAAGCAAACACGCCAAGGAACTCAAAAAGAAGCTTTCTGAAGAGACTACTCATTACACGGCTTCAAAAGTTTATAAACAAGACAAGGCACCAGACCCTGCCACCCATTAGGTTAAATTAATTTAAAACAGAAGCAAATACTGCTTGTCTACGAGCTCCAGTTACCTGGAAACACAGATAAACCCAAAACATACTTTTCAAGGGCAGCAGGCAGTATAGTTGGGGTTGGGTTTTTTGTGGGTTTTTTTTTTTTTTTTTCAGAAACCTGGTCCTCATGGAAAAATACAAATTTAGAAATAGCTTTTATTAGCAAGTTAATAATATACTGAAATACAAATATACACTCAGTCTTTAATTAGATTTCACAGAATTAAGTCAAGTAATATATATACACACACACATAACTGTTGTGTAACAGCCGTTCACTGATCTCTGGTGTTTCTTTAAAAGTAACTTTGAGGACAGAAAAGAGTGAGGAATGGATCTGTGCTGCCCTGGAATCTGGAGTTTCCTTAAGAGCCAGATGAAATTGAAGAGCAGAAGCCACAATAGTTTAGGGGCTGCTGGCGAAATCCAAATCCCACGTGCAGGAATCTCAGACGTGAACAGGGACAAAGTATTGTTGGGAACATCCCATACAAAAACCTGTCCTGTTTTCTTTTGGGTTAATAACCTGAGCACTCTCCACGCATCAAATGCCAGAGTGTCCCTGTTCCTGCCCTGCTGCTCCTCACCCTCAGGAGAACCCCAGAATATCCTGAGCTGAGAGGGACCCTCAGGATCATGGATCCATTCCCTGTCCCTGCACAGACACCCCAACAATCCCACCCTGAGCATCCCTGAGAGCGGTGTCCAAACGCTCCTGCAGCTCTGGCAGCCTCGGGGCTGGGACCATTCCCTGGGGAGCCTGGGCAGTGCCCAGCACCCTCGGGGGGAAGAACCTTTCCCTGAGCTCCATCCCAAGGCCTGGCACAGCTCCAGCCCTTGCTAGGGTTCTCACAGATCACCTGCACCACTCACAGCTCTTTACTGGTAAGAAAAGTCCAAGAGGTTCCAGATTTTTAGAGCAGCACAACCCTGTCAACAAGTGGAACTCCTTATTTCTTTCCTATGAACAACCTAAGCCTTGACTTCAGAAAAGTTTTGCTCCAATGATGGCAAATGTTAGCTAAAAAATCAACATCTGGGAATCTGCTGAGCAGTAAGGATGCTTCTACATCTGGAAGGAGGCATTAAAAATCACACTCCAGTGCTCTCCATGTCCAGGCTGTAACAGACACATTGGTGCTACCTGGTGAAAACAAGCACAGGTTCTGGGCTTCAATGAATTGTTTCCCATATTTTTAACATGTGCATTGTAGGAGTCTTCCCAGGACTGTGATTCAGCGAGGGAAATACAATTCCTGAAAATACAAATATTCTGAAATAGAATCCCAGAATGGTTTGAATTGGAAGGATCTTAAACTTCATCCTATTGCACACCCTGCCATGGCAGGGACACCTCCCACTGTCCCAGGCTGCTCCCAGCCCTGTCCAGCCTGGCCTTGGGCACTGCCAGGGATCCAGGGGCAGCCACAGCTGCTCTGGGCACCCTGTGCCAGGGCCTCAACACCCTCACAGCCAACAATTGCTGCCCAATCTCCCATCCATTGCTGCCCTCTGGCAGTGGGAGCCATTCCCTGTGTCCTGTTCCTGCAGGCCCTTGTGAGAAAACAGCGTCTCCAGGAAAAATCTGGCACAAAAGCATTTCCAGCTTCCTTTCCAGGACACATCTAAAAGTTTCCATCATCAGCCAAAGCAGAGCCTCTGGTTCCTTGTCCCCTGCAGAGCTGGTGCCTGCTCCCAGGACAATCCCAGCTACCTGGGTACAGCTAATCCTCCTCTGGCTGAATTGGGCTCGTTTTGGAACAAGGAACTGCAAACCTTGGTGCTGCTTTTTATAGCTTGTCCGATGGCTTTTAGAGCCTGTCCGACGTCAGACAACTCCGGAATGTGTCACTTACTGGAGATGAATTCCAAGAGATCGGTTGAACTCACACCTGTAGCTCACCAGCCCTCATTTTTTACTTGCTTACACGAGACAGCCCTTCACTGGCTGTAAGACCAAGCAGCCTTTCGGGAACTTCGGTGGGAGGCAGGAGAATTGCTGCAGTATTCCCTGGGGATTCCTGCAGTATTGCATGGAGATTGGCTGCAGTATTCCATGGGGATTTACTGCAGTATTCCATGGGGAATTGCTGCAGTATTCCATGGGGACTGGCTGCAGTATTCCATGGGGAATTGCTGCAGTATTCCCTGGGGATTCCTGCAGTATTGCATGGAGATTGGCTGCAGTATTCCATGGAGAATTCCTGCAGTATTCCATGGGGATTTACTGCAGTATTCCATGGGGAATTGCTGCAGTATTCCATGGGGACTGGCTGCAGTATTCCATGGGGAATTGCTGCAGTATTCCATGGGGATTCCTGCAGTATTGCATGGAGATTGGCTGCAGTATTCCATGGAGAATTGCTGCAGTATTCCATGGGGATTGGCTGCAGTATTCCCTGGGGATTGGCTGCAGTATTCCATGGGGATTTACTGCAGTATTCCATGGGGAATTGCTGCAGTATTCCATGGGGATTGGCTGCAGTATTCCCTGGGGATTGGCTGCAGTATTCCATGGAGATTGGCTGCAGTATTGCATGGAGATTGGCTGCAGTATTCCATGGAGAATTGCTGCAGTATTCCACGGGGATTTACTGCAGTATTCCATGGGGATTTACTGCAGTATTCCACGGGGATTAGATGCAGTATTCCATGGAGAATTGCTGCAGTATTCCACGGGGATGTGGGGCGGCAGCAGCAGCTGTTTCCAGCCAGCACAGCAGGAACTGCTGCCAGCACAGCCCAGGGTGTTGCTATTTATTCACACAGCACCACTCAGGAGCGTTGTGGTGCCTCACGAAGTGAAGCAGAAGAAGCAACAAACACAACCCAGGGCTGTTTGGAGAAGAGATGATTTTGTGTCAGATTTTACAGCTTCAGGGGAGTCAGGGCTCCGCATCTCCAGAAGATCCCACCATGGGGTGAACTGTGGGATGAACCGGGGGTTTGTACTTTGGGAGGCAGAAGAGGAGGAGGCAAAGGAGGAAGAAGTGAAGGAAGAGGAAGAGGAGATTCCAGGTTGTCCCAGCTCAGCACCACATAAGGAATATTGCTCTGGGCAGGACTTGGTGTAACCGGGGACCACCACAAAAAATCTGACCTCTGCTGCTGCACTCCACAGAAAATGGAGTCAGGGAGAAGAGACCTGGAGAAGGACTTTGGGCAGGGGCCTGGAGGGACAGGACAAGGGGGAATGGCTTCAAACTGCCAGAGGGTTGGGTTAGATGGGATATTGAGAAGGAATCACCACCTGGGACGGTGGTGAGGGGCTGGGATGGAATTCCCAGAGAAGCTGTGGCTGCCCTTGGATCCCTGGAACTATCCAAGCACTGGGCTTGGAGCACGCTGGGACAGTGGAATGAGTCCCTGCCCGTGGCAGGGGTGTGGCACTGGATGGGCTTTAAGGACCTTTCCAACCCAAACTGTTCCATGACTCTGTGATCTTCAGCCACTGCTCAGTCACACGGGGTGGCCCGAAATGAAACTCCCAGCAGTTCCTCAGCCACCCCATCGCTGTGTCCAGTGCACATTTCAGCAAGCACAGGGACACCAGCAATTCCTTCCCCACCTTTGCACTGCCCCAGCGAGGAGGGGGAAGGAGCTGGGGATTTTTTCTGTGGCAATTTAAGGTTCATAAATCTGCTGGTGACTGGCACAGATTCCAGGACTAAACAAGACCCCAAATAGAAGACAGAAACTATCTAGAGACAGGCAATTCTCCCTGGAAAGGCAAAGAGAAGGTTGCTGTAGATGTCCTAGAAACGCAGTTTGGAGTATGGATTTGAATATTCCACACTTGGAGAACGGCACTGGTGTATTTTTGGTGAGGACAGCAGTAAGATAAACTGTATCCTACAGGAACGGGAGGAGATAAAGGCTCCCAACAGCTCCACACTGCTCCACCAGCTCCCACTGTCCCAAAGAAAGAGAATTGACTGCTACAGAACTGGAATTAACTGAGCGAGATCATTTATGCAGGCAATAAATTCCTGTGGGCAGTGTTTTTGGCCTGGAGAACCAGTGGGTGGCTTTGTGACGGGCAGCTCACTCCAGTGACCTTTCTGTGTCTGGTCTGGCTGGACAAGAGCACTGAGGATGCCAAAACCCACCTCATCCCACCATCCCCAAAACCCACCATCCCCAAAATCCACCATCCCCAAACTCACCTCATCTCACCTACCCCCAAACCCACCATCCCCAAAACCCACCTCATCCTACCATCCCCAAAACCCACCATCCCCAAAACCCACCTCATCCTA
The DNA here is from genome assembly GCA_022316685.1 of Progne subis subis. NCBI lineage: Eukaryota > Metazoa > Chordata > Aves > Passeriformes > Hirundinidae > Progne > Progne subis. The sequence continues at coordinate 89,419 of JAKJHU010000341.1, forward strand.
CCATCCCCAAAACCCACCTCATCCCAGCATCCCCAAAACCCACCTCATCCTACCATCCCCAAAACCCACCATCCCCAAAACCCACCTCATCCTACCATCCCCAAAACCCACCATCCCCAAAACCCACCTCATCCTACCATCCCCAAAACCCACCTCATCCCAGCATCCCCAAAACCCACCTCATCCTACCATCCCCAAAACCCACCATCCCCAAAACCCACCTCATCCCAGCATCCCCAAAACCCACTTCATCCTACCATTCCCAAAACCCACCATCCCCAAAACCCACCTCATCCTACCATCCCCAAAACCCACCATCCCCAAAACCCACCTCATCCTACCATCCCCAAAACCCACCATCCCCAAAACCCACCTCATCCCACCATCCCCAAAACCCACCTCATCCCACCATCCCCAAAACCCACCATCCCCAAAATCCACCATCCCCAAATTCACCTCATCTCACCTACCCCCAAACCCACCATCCCCAAAACCCACCTCATCCCACCATCCCCAAAACCCACCATCCCCAAAACCCACTTCATCCCACCCCACTATCCCTAAAACCCACCTCATCCCACCATCCCCAAAACCCATCTCATCTCACCTCACCATCCCCAAAACCCACCTCACCCCCATCCCCGCCCAGGGCTGGCTCCCTCCAGATGCTCCTGATGCTCCAGGACGAGCGAGGAAGATTTAAACCCTTTTGAACCATAAACTGGGATGGGGGAGGGACAAGAGGTGGGAATATCTTCTCTGCTAACCCCGAGACCCCCTCGGAGAGGTTTCGAGGAGCAGCCAAAGCTCCCAGATCCCTGCGGCGGGGAGGATGTGGGGGAGGCTGCGATGTTTGGGGAGCAACAGCGGTTGCCAGGGGTGACGCTGTCCCCTCCCCGGTCCCCTCCCGGTCCTTTCCCGTTGCCGGGAGACGCGGGGAGCGTTTCCCAAACCAAACATCCCTATCCCTCTCCCCGCCTGACGAAATATGTCAGCGGGTATTTTCGGGAGGGCGGGCAAGGCAGGACGGACAAATAACGCCTTTGCCATGGAAACTGCGAGGGGGGAGCCGCGGGCTCCGCCGAGGCTTTTGTTTTGGTTCGGGTTTATTTTATTGAATTGTTATTTCAGAATGAACGGATTAGCGGGTTCGGGGAGAGCTCGTCAAAGCGGATGCTCGGGAGAGAAATCTTTTTTTTTGTTCGGTTGGGGGGGTTTTTAAAAATAATATTAAGGAATTTTGGAGCTGGGAGTAAACTACTCGGGGTGTTTCTGCGCTCCCAAACACACGAGTCCCTCAGCAAGTTCTCTTTCAACTTATTTCTTTTTTTTTCCCCCCCTCACTTATTTGTAGATCCCTCGAAGTTTTCCAGCAGAATTTAGATCCCTTTCAAGCAGGGCTTAGCTTACTTAAAACAGGTTTGCATTTCTTGGTGGTGGCTGTGAATCCAGGCAAAGGCAGCCAGGCTGGGAAATGAGATTTTGGGAGAGGGGTGTGTGTGTGTGTGTGTGTGGTTTCGGAGTGTCCTCTGATTTGATGGAGAGGAGGAATTAATCAAAAGGATGTTTTCTTCTAGTGCCGTGAACACGGAAAGCTAATTTAAATTCTCCACATCGATTTTTTTTATACATTAGAATTTGAGGCAATTAATCATAAGCAAAAGTGTAGAAACACTTGGAGGATTTTAAGGGAGACCTTGCTCTGGGGAAATAAAGAATAGAGAAAGGCTTTTGTTGGGCTGGTGGAAACATCATTGTCCCGGGTGCCGTGGTCTGATCGAGCACATAAAAGTTCTGCTGTGCTTGCTGATCATCACTGGGGCCACAGAGTGCTGTTCCAGGTCCCCAGAGTCAACAGGAGCAGATCTGGGACAGAATTTGTCTCTCCAGCTTTTCAATCTCAGCTTAGGCAGTGGCGTCGCTTCACTTCACCTTGGCGGTGATCAATAAAAGCTCAGCACCGGTGATTTCCAGGTGTGGGAGCTTTCAGTGCTGCCTTTGGTGTTTCTCCAGGTGTTTTCCTACGCATCACAGAATCACTAAGTTGGGAAAAGAGCTGCAGGATAAAGCCCAGCCTCTGCTGGAATGCACGGGCCCCCAGGGCGCTGCACAAGCTTGGACTGAGGCATTCACTTCTCAGAGGCACATGTCATAAAAAAGCTGGAATCACTCATTCACTGGATGAAAAAGAAAAGTCACAATCCTGAGCACGTTTTAAATAAAGCTTCCCAAAATTTTGATTCTTTGTTTAAGGATTTTTTTTTTTTTTTGACCTCAGCTATTGCTGACCCAGCCCTCAGACTACTCCTTGGTTTTTTAGCATTTATCTCCTTCTGAGGGGAACTGCCCTGCACGAGAAGAGTAAATCCAGAAATATTCTGAAGGAGGCAAATAATCTTTTGCTGGAGATGTTCAGAGCAGCTACTTATGGAAGACAGGCAAGAGCAACTTAAAAATGACAACTGGAAATTAAAAAGTCATAATTTGAAGACTCTCCCTGGCAAAGGGATAACACAGACAGCACCTGCAGCTCTCTGAGGTGATCCGGGAGCGCTTACACTCATTAATGAAACCGAGCTCATTCAACCCTTGCCCATCCCACCACTGCTTTAAGGCCAACTTCAGCCCTGCAGCCTCCAAACTGTGTGAAAATGGTTAAAAGACGCTTTAGCACTGTGACATTTGGCCAAGTGAAGGACTTCAAAAGAGAATTCTGGTCACGCCAGCAGAAGGAGCAAAGGTGGACGTGACCAACCTCCTGACAACTCTGGGCTCACTCAAAGCCCAGCCCAAACTCCCTGTCTGGACCCCCTGGCTCCTTACACCAGAATTCCTGCAGGGATAGCTTTGCTGGCACTGACCCAGGAGCCATCAGCTCCTCAGAGTGTAGAAGAGACCAGCTGCCCTCAAAGACCCACTCTATTTATTCCAAATTAAATCCAAGATCCTTCTCACTTCATCTCTTTCTCCTAAGCGCCCTTTTCCCTGCTTTAATATGCTAAAAATTACTGCTGGGATGAGGAAAACACATAAAAATTGAGAGTTCACACCTCTCAAGTGTGGATGGCAGCGGAGGTTTTAGGATTCCAGTTGCTGGAGTCCTGTAACTCCCACAAATGCCTGACGAGGAAAAAGGTTTCCAGCTTTCCAACTTTTACTGAAAAAAAAAAAAAAAAGTCAGGAGAAGAACACGATTTCAGAAAATCACTATTTAAACTGTCAGCCTTCCTTATTTTTATCTCCTAGTGGGTTTTAACCCAACCTTATACTCTGGGGAATTTCTGTTCTCATGGGGGAAGAAGTTTATTTGCACTCATAGAGCAGCTCAACCCCACTCCCCTTTTTTTTCCTCCCAGGTTTCTTTCTACTTTTGCTTTTCAGAAGATGAACTGAACTTCTTGCAGGAAGGAGAGCAATGCAAGGAGTGTTAAGTGTGACTGCAGGAGCTATTTCCAGTCTCTACAGCATTTACTGAGCAGTATATTGACGAGCCCATGAAATGCTAATGATCTCCAGACTGCCAGAGATACCGTCCTAAATAGAAGGAAAAAATCTCTTTGAGAGATTTTTTTTTTTTCTTTTTGCCTATTCCATCTCCAGAAAAACCACACGAAACTTTAACACCTCCCCTTGGTTAAAGCTCTCCAAGTTACACTTGGGAAAAGGAAAAAAAAAAAAAAAACCCGAAAAGGAAAACCAGATGGGGGTGGGGGAGTGGACAGAGATGATCCAGAGCTAAAATATCCATTAGTGGTAAATTCCACAATCTCCTGCCCCTCCCAAAAAAAAAACCCAAACCAACCCCCCCCAAAAAACACCCCAAGCGTGCTGCATGGGTCAGATTCCACCCGCAGACCCAGGAACCAGCTCCAAACACATTCACTCAGCCCTTTTTATTCTCTTGCTTGTCTAAGTGGCTGCTAGGCAACCCCAGCAGCATCGCTGCTCATATGCATTAAGTATTAACTATTATTTCATTCCTTCCCCCCCCTCCTCTTTCCACAAAAAGGCAGCAACCTCAATTCCTGGCAGATCATTCTTTTCCCAAAAGGGAATGCTGCCTGAAGGAAGCTGGCAATGGAGCCGTGGAAGGGGTGGATATTCCCAGTTTAGTTCCAGGATGCATCCACCACCCTGCACTACCCGCCTGGAGCTCTCCTTAGGGGATGGAAAACTCATTTTTGGTACACCGGGAGATGCAGCTGCTCCGAGCCAAGCTCTGGAGGGAATTGCAGCACTGCCCACACAGGGAGCCAAAAATTCCGGTGTCGGTTTGGTGAAGCAGCGACCACCCCCACTGCTGCAGCCCTTGTGTCCCTCTGGAGGTGGGAATTCTGTGGGAACAAGCCCTGATTCTGCCAGAGATGGACAGCAGCAAGGATGCTGCTGCCCTGCCCAAGGTAGGATTTGAGACACAATTCAAGGATTTCTGCTCCCCTCCCTCCGAGAGCCGGTTCTGGGAGCAGCATCCCCATCCCTGCCAAAGGCAACTCCTCCAGCCGTCCCAGGGGCTGTTCTGTCTGAAGAAATAAACATCAAAATTGGGATGGGACAGAAGAAAGCAGAAGCTGGTGGTGTTTAGAAACATCTGGGATACTTCAGCTCAGCAAAGAAATCCAGTGATGTATGGAGCTCCCCTCAGCCTGGTCCCTGACTTTGGTGACGCTCCTGTACCATTGCCAGGACAATCATTACAACAGAGGGGGAAAGGTGCTGCTCGGGAGAACAAAACCTCAGGAAAACGAATTTCTCACCTGCAGGAAGACTCCAAGAAGCGGGACAGGGAAGGCTGCTGACAGGCAGAGCCCTGCACTCCTCCAGCCCAGTGACATTTCTGAGTAATTACAAACCCTTAGGATCCATTATAATGTTAATTTACAGGCCAGTTGTTGTGGAGAAGTGTGATTAGATGTTGTGTAGCTACGATGCAGACTGGAAGGAATGCTAAGAATGCCTCCGCTCCGAACTGAAGTGAGCAGCAGCGGGAAGAGCAGGAGCTGGAGCAGAGAGGGGCATCCCAGACACCTGCAGAGCCTGGACAGGATCACAGGCACAGGGCACGTCCTGGCAGCAGGGATCAGACCCTCTTCTGCTTCCAGAGAAGCTGCCAAGCGATGGAAAAGTTCACAGAATCATGGGATGGTTTGGGTTGGACCTCAAAGCCCATCCAGCGCCACCCTGCCATGGCAGGGACACCTCCCACTGTCCCAGGCTGCTCCCAGCCCTGTCCAGCCTGGCCTTGGGCACTGCCAGGGATCCAGGGGCAGCCACAGCTGCTCTGGGCACCCTGTGCCAGGGCCTCGCTGCTCTCACAGCCAAGAATTTCTCCCCAGCACCTTTTGTGTGAGATCTTCACACTCAGTGTGTGGGAGGGAGAGGGTCTCGCTTGTGTCACTCCTCACATCTTCCAAACAAAGAAATGAGCATTTGCCTTCAGCTGGGAGCATCCTATTGATTTATGTCACCAGCCCAATTCAAGGGTCCAGGCTGAGTGGTTTCTCTAATACAGACCAGCCAGAAAATGTTTGTTTTTCAAATTATGAGACATTTCTCATGTTGGGGCTTCGCTCCGAACCAATACCAGTTGAGGATGACAACTTTTAAAAAGGCTTTAAAGGATGACAAAACCTGTTAAAAAGGTTTAAAAAATGGAAAAAACCACCTCTTTATACACAATGTCTGCCCATTTCACAACGAAGAGAGGCAAAACTTGTAATTTTAATTTTTTTTTTAACACTAATGTCACAGCGCATTTGGAACCAGAATGAGGCATAATTTCATTTCTGAAACCTCCCCATTAAAAGGGCTGCCAGATTTGATACAAATTTTCCTCTACAAAACAAATGGATTAAATGCAGACTGAAGTGGAGTCCCTAAAGCTTTGTCACAGCAAACTTCACGCAGCAGTTTTGTAATTTGCAGGTGGAAACGCATCAGAACATTAATTTTCAGCCTCATACAAGCACCTCGTTACTCTGCAAAGTAATATTTTTCATCTATGAATAGTATCTAAATTATTCAGGGATGGAAAAAACAAATCCATCTCCTCTGGAAAGGAAAGCCACCAGCTACTGAGAGCAGAGCAACTCTTCTCCTAAGGCCAAATAATCAGCAATGCAAATACCAGTGGAGAAGTGCAGCCCTATGAGCAAAGAGAAAGGTTTTCTAGGAATACTCTTGCAGGAAAAAAGGGGTTTTTGACATCATTTAGGCTGGAAAAGAACTCCCAGACCATCGAGCCCAAGCTGTGACTGATCCCCAGCCCGGAGCACTGAGTGCCACGTCCTGGACACCTCCAGGGATGGAGACTCCAAACCTCCCTGGGCAGCGCTTCCGATGTTTAATTTAAATTATGACATTATTAACATCCTTATGTAATGCAATTCTTAACATTCCAATGTTAAGAAATCCCTCCCGATGGCCAGGCTGAAAGGGTGCAGCAGCTCATGAGGGAGCAGAAAAAGCAGAGGGAGAAGGAATCTCCTCAGCATCACCTGAGCTTCTGACACAGCCAGGCCAGCACACCTGGAGCTGCTTTTTTTCCCCGTGGATATTCCAAATCTCAGTCTCCTGCCACGCTCAGGGAGAGTTGAAATGGGGACAGGGAGGTGTCTCCTGTGCCACTCCATCCCCCAAAGCCGTGCCCTGGAGTTCATCTCACACCTCGCCCTGCACGGGCTCGGGCCCTGTCGGGACAATTGCACAGATTTAATCCTCTGAGCCCATGAAGGGGAAGGAACCAGGGCTCCTCTGCCAGCCTCAGCTCTCTCTTGGCCACCCAAATGTTGGCAAATTCCCACAAGGAGCCCAACTGCCAGTGCAAGGATTAACTCGTGTTTGTTCCAGCCTCCCTTCCAGCCACACCCCGGCTGACCTCAAACAGTTTGGTGCCAAAGCTCAAGGACCAGGAGCAGATCTCCTCTTTCTGGAGCACCAAAGGAGGCAGGAGGATGCTGCCCGTGCTGCAGCTCCAGGATATCTGTGTCTCCAGGAGCAGCAGCTGAATATTGCGGGGTTCAAGCACTCCCCAGACTAGTCTGGGGCATCGACTGGTTCTGGATTTTGGAGAATCACAGTGCAAGAACACTGAAGCAGCAGCAGCAGCAGCAGCAGCAGCAGCAGCAGCAGCTTTCCCCCCTGGTTCTGCTGTGAAGAATATTGAAGATCTGTCATCACATGAACCAGAGGGAGATCAGTCTGAGGCACTGAGAGCCAAGACCCTGCTCTGTGTGGGCTGAGAAGCTTTCAAAGGATTTTTTTTTCCATAGGAGGCATTGCAGAAAAGGCTTGATCAACTCACCTCAAGCTGACTCTCCTGCCTGAGCTACCCAGTTTCTAAAGGATCAGAGGAATCAGCGTTCAGGTCTTCCACTGTACTAGGAATTCACTCAGTTTTCCTTTTGAAATTATGAAATGTTTGATTATCACCCCACTATTGCTCTCTTAACTTTCCTTTGTGATTGAATTGCATAGACCTGTAGTTAAAAACACACAACCTAACACTAATCTGATATTCCACAGGGTAAATCTCCTCTTGGCAGCGTTCTTCCCAAACAGACAAAGGAGGAAAAGAGTCCTGGAGGAAGGGGAGAGAGGACAGGTCACAGAGATGAAACTCCACTTTATTCTGTTATTGAGGTATTGGGGTTTCTACAACATCCACACTCCTCTCTGACTCACAGGTCTCTGATGGGCCATGAGCTGTGGGTATTTATGAGCCAAACTTGTTCCAACAGCTCAAAGCATTTTAGAAACAGCTTCCAGCAGCTCTGGAGAGCCTCAGACCAGCAGGTAGCCAGGAAAGACCACGGTGCTGCCAATTTTAACAGCAGGATGATTTGTTCTCTTAAAAAAAACCCTTAACCTTTCATTGGCTCCTTCATTTACCAAGGAGAGATTTGGGTGGGGAATAGTGGGGAGAGTCTCTTCTGTGCAGCCAGATGGAATTCCAAACCCAGTTAGTTCAGGCAGGGAGCGAAGGGGAAGATGTCAAAATATGTTTTCCATGAACGTAACAGCGGAAAACACGAGTGGTTTAAAATACAGTGTACAAACAATTACTGCTCTGCTACCAGAACCTGTGCCAACAGGAGGGATTTTGTCACCATAGTCAGTTTAAACCAACAGCAACAGTTGTTAAGTCAGAATTATGGTATTTTATTCTGAAATATTTGCTTGGGGTGCTACTTGACATCAGACTTCAGTCAAAATAAGCTTTAGCAAATGATATGTTAAATGATCCCATCTGCCTGTTTCAAAGGCAAAAAAAGCCAAGTAGATTTTGTTAATCCTGAATTTCCAGTTCAGCCTTCCAGACGAGAAGGGACATTTTCTGCTCTTACTCACCACGTGGTGCTAAAGTGAATGGAGTTAGTGGTATAGAGCAGAGGAGTCCAGCAATCAAGACATTAACAGCGAATTTTAACAATCAATAGAACATTGAATTTCATTTTTTTTTATTATTATTTTTTTTTTTACTGGAGAAGTTTTACTTTCTGCAGATGGAAGGGAGAAAAAAAAGAGAGCACCATCATCTTCCCTGCATCTGCACTCAGGTGCTGTGGCAGAAAACAATCCAGAAGGAATAATTCTCCTTGTTCTGCACTCACAGCTGAGGGGTTTTGTCTCTCACAATCACTTTGTGCCAGTATGGGGTGACTTGGGGGGTGACTCCTGCTCCAGGAGTGACACAAAGGCACAGAGGGAGCCTGGAGTGGCACAATTCAGGACTTGGACCCACAGGAGCGACAGTGAGGGGTTTATAGGAGTTCACAAGAGGTGGTGGTGTCTAGGAAAGGCAGTGACAGCTGTGGAGGGAGAGAAGGGGAAAGGGAGAAAGGGGAAAAGGGAGAAAGGGGAAAAGGTAGAAAGGGGAAAAGGGAGAAAGGGGAAAAGGGAGAAAGGGGAAAAGGGAGAAGAGGAAAGGGAGAAAAGAGAAAGGGGGAAGGGAAGGGAAAGGGAAGGGAGAGATTTAATCAAACAGTGCTTGCAGCCTGGCTCTCCAGTCCCACGAGCCTCTGCACTCTTGTGTGCAAGGGCCAAAGCTGTTTGTGCCTCTGCAGTGGGAAAACAGCCACAGTTGTCCAAAACTCAGGGAATGGCATCCCTAGGGGTGACTGACCTCCCAGCCAGGCCAGCAGCACTCAGCATCCTCCAAGGACTCACACAGCTCGCTGTACCCAGCTGAGGCTGGAGGGAGGGGCAGACTTTTAATATTAAAATCCTGTGTTATTATGTTATTGAATCTTATTACTGCCTATGGCCTCCACCCAGTCTGCGCACGCTCCTGTTTTGGGGGGAAATCATTCTTCCAGGGAACAGGCAGCAGCTCAACTCTTACATTAACTTTCTGATTGTTGATGCGGGAAAAATTAGTGAAATTTTTATAAACCTGAGAAAGAAAAAGGTATAAAAATCACTGCAGTGTGGCCAGAGGCTGTCAGTTGTCACCAACTCCCACTTCACTGCTGTGCCACAATGGTTATAAACCTGAAGTGTAAAGTGGAAATTCATCCGCAGACAATTTACTTTTCCCCAGCAGAATATTGCATGATGTTCTGTCTAATCACATAATTCAATCCTCATATATTCAGAAAGCACTCAGAAATCAGGAGAATGCATTCAAAGTGTTCACTGTGTGGAACAGTTCATTGCCCAAACATCACAATATAAATTCAAGCAAGAAGCTGCCAAGATGAAAAGTTAGAACAGAAATTCCTTAGTGATTGACTAAGGAGAGACTCATCACCAAAGCATTGAGTAATTCTTAGGGAAAGTGAATTCGAATTGCAGCATGTGATGTATTAATTATTTGGTGGCAGTTGAAGGAAAAAGCTTGGGCTTTAAGGACACGAGGTTAGAACACAGCTGGAGGAATTTAACCCATGATGTAAATTGACTTTTTAAATGTGCAAAGAGGGAAATGTCCTGAGTTTCACTGGGTCCTGCAAACAGAGCAATATAGAATAACAGAGTTTTACTCATCTGCAGTTCATTTTTGTTCCAAAATTCCCTTTTTAGAGCATTCTAGCTGTGTGTTTGTGCGGATTGTAAAACAGCCTGAAGAGTGATACTGGAGTCACTTCAGCAAGAACTGCCCCAACCACTCATTCCCCCAAATTTCTCTAATTAAACCATCAGGGGTTTGTTGCCTGTTTTCCCTCTCTCAATTTTTTTCAGCACCAAAACACAGCACTGAGCATCATCTCTGCATCTCCACCAGCTCAAGCCCTGCAGGATCCCTACCCCCAGCAAATGGGGAGAGGAAATTTTAAAATAAGAAAATAGGAAAATAGGAAAATCCTCTGGGTAGGGGCCTTTCCTGGGAGCAGAAAGAAGCCAGGAGGTCTCTTCCAACCAATCTAGGATTCTCTAAGTGCCTCTGCACAAAATATTCCAGGAAGGCACAAAGCAGAAAAATAATGACACCATCCCCCCACCCCCCCCCCCCAAAAAAAAAAAACAACAAAAAAAAGGAAGAAGAGCAACAATGACACCATCCCCAAAAAATGTGTGTCTTGTTTTGATCAGTGAGTAAACCAACAATCACCTGAGGCTTTCAAAGCACTTTACAAATATTGATCCTTATGAGTTTGCCCGTCTTAACTTTTGGGCTTCTAGGGAAAGGGAAAAAAAAAAAAAAAAAAAAAAGAGAGAGCAGGGATTGAATTATTCCCTACTGGAAAATGGAAATGGAAGCACAGAGCAAATGAAGTAGGGTTTCCCGAACACACTCTGAAGTGAATGGATGTGGATTGTGGATCAGAAAAATCCAGATCAGAGATTAATTCACAGCTCAGAGCACAGGTCTGAGTGTGGGACTCCTGACACGGGGGAGTCTAAGGTGGCACAGAAAGGCCAGTGAGGATGGAGTCCAGAGGCAAAGAGATGAATCAGAAATGTGGAATAAACACCCCTGGAAATGCACTTGATCAAAATTCACTCTTGGAAACGCACTCTCTCATAATGTGTCTGTATATGTATGTATACAGGTATATTTCATACATCAGTGGGTAGAAATATCTAGAAAATGACCCAAATCCCACAGAACCTGATACAGCTGCAGCCCCAAGGCCTGGAAACCCAGAGATTTTGTGACAGTCACACCCTCAGATGTTTTGATATGAAAATATCTCCTTTCAGTCCTCAGGAAGGAAGTGGTGATTTTGATTTTCACGAAGACAGAGCCTGCGAGGAACCTGTGGAGCTGAAGACAAAGCACATTTCCCCACAGTGCAGCCGCCAGGGACTTCAAAATCCTCAGCGTGACAAGATGGACCATGTTTGTACGACAGATTCCATCCAGGAAAAACGGGCAGAAAAGGACAAAGTGAGACTCACTCTGCAATCCATTCCTTGTAGTCACAGAATCATGGAATGGTTTGGGTGGGAAGGGACTTTGGAGATCATGGCAGGGACACCTCCCACTGTCCCAGGCTGCTCCCAGCCCTGTCCAGCCTGGCCTTGGGCACTGCCAGGGATCCAGGGGCAGCCACAGCTGCTCTGGGCACCCTGTGCCAGGGCCTCAACACCCTCACAGCCAACAATTGCTGCCCAATCTCCCATCCATCGCTGCCCTCTGGCAGTGGGAGCCATTCCCTGGGTCCTGTCCCTCCAGCCCTTGTCCCCAGTCCCTCTGCAGCTCTCCTGGAGCCCCTTCAGGCCCTGCCAGGGGCTCTGAGCTCTCCCTGGAGCCTTCTCCTCTCCAGGTGAGCACCCCCAGCTCCAGAGCAGAGGGGCTCCAGCATCCCGGTGGCTCTAACCTCATTCTCCATGGGGTTTATCCCTAATTAACAGGGTTAATTAGCCCCGAGGTTGCTCACTGCGGAACAGCCCGGGTGGGTGACGAAGCTGCGCTGGAATGTCCTGGATGGGGATCGCAGAGGAGGCTCCTGTGAGGGATGAAAGGCACTGACAGCACAGGGTAATTAAGTAATTAACGCCCTGTGGGACGATCTTTGCTCTGCCCTCTCCCATGAAACCTCTGAGAGCGTTTTGGGGCACAGAGCAGACCCCACCCCACCCAGGGTAAGAGATTATCGGGATCCTTCTGGGGTTCCTGGCACTGCAACAGCTCAAAATGTCACATTTTAACTAGTATTAGATAAGGAGACGTAAAGAAGCTATTTCTATTTAAGTGCCTCTACCTCACTTTATAAGTTTTATACTTTATCGGTTTTGTAGTCATTTTATAAGAATAAATAATGATCTGACTCCAAATTTCAGTAGCCAGGTATAAACCTCTGGGAACACAGAGTTTTCTGATTGTTACCAAAAAATCTACTGCACTTTTTACCTAAAACCAAGTTGGGATTTTGTGACATTTGGGGTTTTTTTTTGTTGTTGTTATTTGGTTGGTTGGTTGGTTTTGGGTGTTTTAGAGTTTTTGTTTGTTTTGGTTTGAGATTGTTTTGTTTCGTTGTTGTTTTTTAAGATTTTTTACATTCTGAGCAGCATCACTGGGAGGCACGAAACTGTAGAGAACAGCAGTGTTAAGAATCAAAAAGCACTTCTGCTGCTCCAGTACAATTTGAAACATGAATTATCTGGTTTACAACTCCTCACCTTCCACAATTACCTCTAATAGTGGCAGCACACAAGACAATACTCTGGAATTCAAATAAGTCCATATATTAGCACAACAAGCAGCAGTTCTACCCTTCTGAGAGATTCCTGCCTGCCAGGGAATATTCAGAGCACCACAAAATCATGGAATTATTTGGGTGGGAAGTGACCTGCTCATCTCCTTCCACCCCCTGCCGTGGCAGGGACACCTTGCGCTATCCCAGGGTGCTGCGTCCGTCACGGTGTTGGGAGTGATCTTAGGGAAACTCCCAGCTTTTCCCATAAATACTATTCGAAAATGAAAACATGGACCCCAACAGATCTCTAAGCTACACCAGGAGTAGCAACAACTTTGTTTTTACAAGCTCAGCTCAGGTCAGAGAGGTGCAGGGCAATTTGACAGAGGAGGTGCTGAAAATATGAGGGTGAACTTTGCATTTCTGGCTTGAAGGGAGGTGTTTCATACAGAAAAATCTACATTCTGAGTGCAAGCAGCTGGGAGAGCTGGACAGCCTGCAGGCCAGCCCCAGGTTCTTCAAGGGGCTTGAAGAAATATTCTAGGGAGGATATTTCACCTTCCTGGCAGGCAGGCATCTTCTAACAACAGTGCTCATCTGTCACATTAAGGAGGATAAATATTTGCTAGGAAGAAGGAAGCTCTGAAGACCAGCCTGGTGATCAGGAGCCATTATTTCTCTTATTATTTGTACCTATTAAAGAAGAATTTCCTCCCATGATTGGTCGTTTAAGGTCATGAATATTTGAAAAGATCTGCATTTCCTCTCCTTTGGGGTGAAGGGTAGAGGGTTTGAACAGCACAAGAAATTGTTTAAATGCAAGGACTGAAGACAAATTAGACACAACCAGTCCATGTGCTCTTATTCCAATCTCCCCCCAGATTTCACAGCTCAGAGGTGGATTTTGACTATTTTTTTCTTACACTGGACTATCCCAGACAGCTCAGGGAAGGAGGAGAAAAATATCCTTGCACAGAGCAGTGAGGTGAGAGCGCTGACAACAGCACCTCCAGCACACAGAGAGCTTGGACTTATCTCCCAACCTGCTTCCTCCCACCTTATCAGAGGCTCTGCACAACCTCCCTTTACTGCCCAAACAAGAGCCCTGGGTAACAGAAAATACGAGACTGTTAGTCAGAAAGGGCCCAGAGCTGGCTGGAATATTCAGAACCCATCCTTGTTTCCGTGCCTTGTTTCCCATGAGCTGTGCAGAGAAGGGCTGTTTTCCACCTCACCACACATCTCCAGGTGCTTCCTGCTCCAGCCTGGGCTCACAGAATCCCAGAATATCCTGAGCTGGAAGAGACACACAGGATCATGGATCCAGCCCCTGTCCCTGCACAGACACCCCAACAATCCCACCCTGAGCATCCCTGAGAGCGGTGTCCAAACGCTCCTGCAGCTCTGGCAGCCTCGGGGCTGGGACCATTCCCTGGGGAGCCTGGGCAGTGCCCAGCACCCTCGGGGGGAAGAACCTTTCCCTGAGCTCCATCCCAAGGCCTGACACAGCTCCAGCCCTTGCTGGGCTCCTGTCCCTGTCCCAGAGCAGAGCTCAGCCCCTGCCCCTCCTGCCTCCCCTCGGGAGGAGCTGCAGCCCCCGAGGAGCCTCCCCTCAGTCTCTCTGCTCCAGCTGAACGAGCCAAGTGCCCTCAGCCCCTCCTCAGACCCTTCCCCATGTTTGTATCCCTGCAGGGCTGAGCAGGCTGCAAAGGTTTGGCAGCAGGGAGGAACAGGCTCAGGAAGGACACACTGCTCTCCCCACACTCCCCGTGGTGACACAGTTCTGTCCTGGGCACTGGAGACACTGGTGGGACTCTGTCCCACTGTGGTCATGAGGTGATGCAAACAGAAATGCCACTTTCATTTGGAGCTGTGCCTTGTAAAGCACCCTTGTTCATACACTGGGTAAAGGATAATTAATAAATCATCTAATTGTGAAATTGTCCATTACCAGCCGGTAGCTGAACCCATCCTAGGTACCATCAGCCGACCCACACAGCATCAAGCATCAGCTGAGCTCAGGATCAGATCTTGGAGAAAGCCAAGAAGGGAACAGAAAAAGAATCCCAGAAATGGTTTGGGTTGGAAAGGACCTTAAAGCTCTTCCATTCTGCCTCCTGCCACCTTCCACCAGACCAGGCTGCTCCAAGCCCCATCCAGCCTGGCCTGGAACCCTTCCAGGAAGCCACAGCTTCTCATCATTCACACCGGGAACAATTTCTTCCTGATATTTCATCTAAACCTCCTCTTTCAGCTTAAAGCCATTCCCTTGCACATGAGCTGATGCTCCACTCCAACAGCACCTAAAACATGGGAAATCCTGTGTGCAAAAGCATCACCAGATGCTCAGGTCCATTCCAGAAGACACCCATCCATCATAAACAACCCTCATAAATCAGGGAAACACAGTGACTTGCACCAGCATTGCACTGAGGCCAGCACTGTACTGCTGTGTAGCACTGCTGGATGTCTCTATATGATAATAATAAAATTTCAGTGCTCAGTGCCCTGGTTTCTCCAATCACCTCCTTGCCAAAAATCCCGCTCTGTCCCTGCTCAGCTGCACAAAGGCAAGGGCAGTGCAGGGTTTTACCTGTCAGTGTGAGGCTGCTTTATCTAAAGCCTCCAGGACTGACACCAGAGGTCGGAAGAACGAGAATAATTGATATAATTCCCTGGGCAGGGTGAATGTTTAATCAGCTGTGTGTTAAGCCAGAAATTCTCCAGAACAGTTCCAGGGTTGTCATGGTGGCAATGGGATCTTAAGCTGATACTAAGGAACAGGCTGACAATGACTAACCAGGTGGTGGTTAAGGAAATCGTTAATTCTGCTGAGGTTGTTTGCCTATAATCATTCCACCCCCGCCTTTTCCCTTCTCTCCTCTTCCCTGATGTTTCTTGTCAGTCTTAACTAGTGACACCTCCAGAAGAGGCATCCTGAATTAGGGGCTCCATTCAGCAGGACCTTTTGCCTCGTGCTAACCTCAAAGAACCACCAGCCACGTAATCCCAGACAAATTCCTCAATTATTGGTGCCTCCCTGCACACACTCAGCATTGACTTTACCCCCGTGCTTCCAAACGAGTGGGGCACTTCCAAAACTCAGTCGTGGAGGCAGAACCATCTCTCTTCAGGCCTGGATTTGCTCCTGATGTGTGGAGTCCACAAGGATTCCCTCATCCCCAGCACAGCTGCAAACGGGATGTTTATGAGTTTGGAGCATGGGTTCAGGTCCTGATGGGAAAGGGAAAATGTGCACTCCAAAGCTGCTTGGGAGAGAAGTAAATCCAGCCAGGATCTTCTTCTCTGGAAGGGATGGCGAAATATAATTTTATGTGCAAACATAAAATCCCAGAATGGTTTGGGTTGGAAGGGTCCCTAAAACTCCTCCCATTCCACCCCTGCCATGGCAGGGACACCTTCCACTATCCCAGGGTGCTCCCAGCCCTGTCCAGCCTGGCCTTGGGCACTGCCAGGGATGAGGCAGGCACATCTCCTCTGGAAAACCTGTGGCTCACCCTCCTGACCGTGAAGAATTTCTTTGGTTAGCAAACCTAAATCTCCTCTCTTTCAGTTTCAACCCATTCCCTTGCCCCTCCAGCTCCTGATTCAGAGATGCTGCTACATGGTGCCAATCCCTGAACCTCTGCTTTGTTCCTGCTCATGTTCCACGTTTTCTTTGCCAGGATGAGAGTTTGTAAGGATCAGAGATGCCCTGAAGAAGTCAGAGCACGGAGCCACCCTGCCAGGGGAGACAGGGATGTGTCTCGAGCTGCTCCTCCTCAGAGCCTGCTGCTGTTTGTCCTCACACATCCACGCATTCTGCACATGAAGACAAAGATAAAAACCCTCATACAGGACAAAGAAAAAATGATTTGTGGAACCTGGATGGTGGGAATATGAACCAGTGAGCCAAGTGCAGCGTCAGGGAGGAATATCTCTACAGTCAATGTAATTATTATTTCTGTCAGCTTCTTGCTGGAGACACTGAGGATTTCTTTCAGATTTGGGACAAAAAACCCAAAGCATCTGATTTTTATTTGGATATTCTTTATATGAAAGTCATTATTGGTGCAGAATTCTGTGACCTGTTCCTTTGATTGCAATGTTCAGTCTCTAACCTCTTGCAAAGCTTCCTCCCACGACACATTTGTACAAAGCTGAGACTTCTCTGGCATTTATTAAGCTCAGAAAAACAAATTCCTAATAGAAATCCAACTCTGGGAAGAAAAAGCAAACTTATGAATTGCCTTTAAATGACTTTTCAAATGCCTTCATTTGGGATTTCTACAGCTCTTCACTCCTGTGGAACATCGGGAAATACCCAAGGGAATGACATGAAGTTGTATCAGGGGGTTGGGATGGATCTCAGGGAAAGGCTCCTCTGTGGTTTTTATGACCATCTCAAGCAACCAAAACAGTTTCTAAAGTTCTGCCTGGGAAATTTGTTGCTTCTGTTGCAATTTAAAATACACTTGTAACTTTATTGCTGGGTAGACACTGCCTAACCCCTGCAGTGACATAAGCGAGCAGGAATACTGTGGGAAGAAGATTTTCTCATTCATTGACAGTGAAAC
This sequence comes from Progne subis subis, assembly GCA_022316685.1. Taxonomy (NCBI): domain Eukaryota; kingdom Metazoa; phylum Chordata; class Aves; order Passeriformes; family Hirundinidae; genus Progne; species Progne subis. The sequence continues at coordinate 106,577 of JAKJHU010000341.1, forward strand.
CACATGTCTAGACATAACTACCAATTGTTTTAACAACTCAGCTGAATTAACAACACTTAAACTTCTCTATAAATCGCCACCTTTCATAAAACATCACCCAAAGCTGAAAGTAAGTTTGTTTTTTTTTTTCTCTTCCCTCTGCTACCTGGAAATAATTTGTGTATTAACGTGTCCTGAAATCATTTCTGAAATGCAAACATTGCCATCTCTTATAAAACATCACCAAAAGCTGAAAGTGGGTTTGTTTTTTTTTTGCTTTCCCCCTGAATGAAAATAATTTGTGTATTAATATGACCCTGAAATAATTTCCTCTGTGCTTTGTGTGCTAAGAAAAGGGATTCTAGGAATTGCCCTGTACAAATGGATTCCTCTCTGCTCAGGGAGTTCAGGCTTGTGCTGAAGGCATCTATTTATGAATTTATGGATAATTAGTCCATAAGATGCTTGGATTCCTCTTTGCTCACTAGGGTAAGGGGTCCATGGTTTGTGCTGAAGGAAGATTTTGTCATCTATTTATGTATTTATGGAGAATTACTCCATAAGCTGCTGGGACAGACAGACGTGGGAAAGCCGGCACGTTCCCAGACAATAAGCTGGATTTGTGAGTGTTTGAACAAAGGAATAAAGACTTGCCAGTCCAAATAAGACAAAACAGCGCGTACTCAAAGCGCAGATTACGGAGAGAAACCCTCCCTGCGTGTCAAATATCGGCAACCCCGCATCCCGGCGGATCCCAACCCCCGAGCCCGGGCGAGCCCTGGCACGCCGGGCTCCCGCTGGCCGGGCTCCAGCCCTCAGTGCGCTGGCATTTGTTCCGAGGGAGGCAGGGAAAGGAGGGAGAACTCGGGTTAAATATAACTCGGTGTCCTCCAGCAGAAACTCCGGCGGAGGAGCCGAGCGGGCGGGACCCGCCTGTTGAATCAGCAGCGCGCCCGGACTCCGCTTTTAGCTCGGGAAAGGGCTGAAAGAGAGCGGGGGAAATGGGCTGGAATACGTGAAAGCAGCTCTGTTTACGGGCCCGCATCAGCAGGGAAAACACGCTGTGATTAAACGTGGCAGCTGTCGGTGCTCCGAGGTGTTACAAGCAGGGGTTATTTAAAGACAATGACTGGCGCCGTCTATTCCGCCGCGTTTGTGGCAGCCCCCAAGTTATTGCGTGGCAGAAAGGGACTTTTAGTGGCAGGGAACACTCTCAGCTGGAGGATTTCCCCCAAAAGCCAGGACGAACGACGTCATCAGAGGCTGCTCAATGATTACAGAATCCCAAAATAGGTTGGGTTGGAAGGGAGCTGAAATCCCGCCTTGGTCCAGCCTGTCTCATGGGCACCTTCCACTAGCCCAGGGTGCTCCAAACCCTGTCCAGCCTGGCCTTAGACACTTCAGGGATGGGTCTGTTCGTGTTTACACGCACAAAAGGACACAGAAATGGTGTTTCTGATGTGCCTTCACATACCTGACACACAGTTTAACAGTGACTCTCTCTAGACCACGCTCAGCCTCAAATCTTGGGATGGGTGACCCCATCCCTCCCTCCCAGCCCGGCTGCAGGGGCTCAGTGAGTCCCTTGATGAAGGAGGAGCCTCCATTTACAGGCCAAATCTACAAATTTATATGGCAATCCTACAAATTTATATGGCAAAGCAACAAAACACTCTTGAGAGGGCAAATCTGATGCTGAAGGAGAAGAATCTGCTGCTGGCCACGGTCCCAGGTCTCAGCCCCTCTGCAGGTGCTGCAGATTTCCCACCGGCTCAGAGCCCTGGCGCACGGGGCCCCAGGACAGGGACACGCTCCTGTCACAGGAATTCATGAGATGCAAATGGCTCAGCAGGGAGATGCAAAGCAGGGAGTGTGTGTGGGAGTCACGGTGGCTGTGACAGACCTGGCTCTGCCTTTTCTCTGTGGCACTGGATGCTCCCATCCCCATCCCCATCCCCAAGCGCACTGGGATCATTCCTGTTTTGCAGGATTCGAGCAGGGACAAAGAAATTCCAGCTGTCAACCCCTTCTGGCTGCGCTTTCAGCCTTCAGGCCAAGATCCTGTTGTTACCTGAGAACCCAGATTCCGATTAAAATGATGAGCAGTTCCAAACCTCGTGGTTATGGGAACAGCTCTGACAACACCAGCTCCAAACAACAAACCCCCAGAGCCTGCCCACAGCTGTGTAACCCCAAGGCAAATGCAACACCTCTCACAGAATTCCAATATAACTCCCCTCACTTGGGACAGCAACACTGAGAGGTAAAGACTCAGCTGGACGTGTTGTTTTTTGTTTTTTTTAAAAACATGAACAAAGATTTTCACATTTCCAACACCCCACAGGCTGATCCTACAAAGTCCTACAAGGTCCTGCCTTGGGGGTTTTTCCTCACCCGATTCCAGCCACCCAGAAATCAAACTGTACATCCCAAACTCTCCTAGCAGACACAGAGGTTAACTCAACTCGTCTTGAACAAGGTAACCGTGAAAGAGCCTCCCAAAATGACCCGCTTTCTACTAAACATGACACTTTAAAATAAAACCTGAGACTGAACTGATCCTGAACTGACTGAAGCAAACTCAGACCGAAAAGTGAAACAGCAGAGGCAGAGAGGGAAGCCCAGGAGCTTAAGGTTGTCATTTAGAGACTGATTTTTTTCTTTTTTTCTAAGCCAGATGTTACTTTCTATTCTCAAGTGATTTGTAACCAAGATAGAATTGAAAAGTTTGGGCAGGAGCAGATGAAAAAAGCCTCGACTAAATGATTCCGAAGCTGAGCTCTCAGTTTAAACCTACCAGCTAAAGCCTCAGTTTAAGGACATTCCAAATGCAAAAAGGTAAAGTAGATTTAACAATATTTAATAAAATTGTTTTTTATTCTGCTCTTTAATTAGTAAATCTCGCCTCTTTCAATAGCAAAGCCGAAATAAAGGCTTCGGAGTGCTATCTAAGTAAAAAGAATGGAAAAATTTAATCAGGCAGCGGGAACTCACGCTTGAAACAGGCACGTCCACAAAATCCCACTCTAACAGGAGATGAATCTTGTCTGACAACACACTTTATTCAAAACAAACAGGAGGAACCACGTCAAGAACAGGCGGCAGTTGCTTGTAAATAGGTCTCGCTGCGATTTCCCCTCGTTTCTAAGACCGACACGGAAGCGAGCGCCGGGATCTCCCAGCTCTGGAAAACTCCAGGGATGAGCTGGAGTTGAAACCACCTCCCTCCACCCCCAAAGAGGAGGAGGAGGAGGAGCGCTTGGGGGGCCCGGGGACAGCACGGGGAGAGGTTCGGGGACAGCACGGGGAGGGGGACAGCAGGAAGAGCGGTTCGGGGACAGCACGGAGAGATGGAGAGCACGGAGAGGGGCACGGGGACAGTACAGGAGCGCTGCCGACTCCGAACCCAGCGGCGCGGCTGCGCTGTGCCCCCTCCGGACCCTGACCGGACACTTTGGGGCTCTCACCCCGCGGAGCCAGGCGGGACCCCCGGCAGAGCCGCGTCCCCGCCGCCCGCCGAGCCGGGAGCGCGGAGTTCCGGGAAGCCCCGCGCCGGGAGCGGCGGTGCCGCGGGGGCCGCGCCCCCCCCGCCGGCCGGGCCGTGCCGGTTCCCGTGCCCGGGCGGGGCCGCGCTGCGGGCGGTGCCCCGGGTCAGCGGCACCGGCCCGGGGAGGGGGACCCCGGAGCGGTTCGGCGCTGCCGCTTCCGCCGCTCCCCCGCTCCCAACTTTCCGGAGGCGGCGCGATCGGCGCCCCCGGCCCCGGCGAGCGGCGGGACCGCGCATCCCGCTCCGGGACAAGCGGGGTCCGCGCCGCCGGCCCGCGCCGCGCCGGCCCCGCGGAGGACGCGGAGCCCGCGCACATCCCCAGCACCCCCCTCCGGCCGCGGTGCCACGTCCGGCCCGTCACGGGGCGGCCCCGCTCACCTGCCGTCCCCGCCGGGTGCCGCGGGCTGCGCTGGGCTCCGGCCGCCGGGGCCGCGCGTTGCCGCCGTTGGCAAGTAACAGTCTCCAGGGCTACGGTCACTATGGCGCCGGGCGCCGGGTCTCGAGGCAACTGTTGCTACCCCGGCCCCGCGCGTCACCGCCCGGCCCCGCCCTAAGGAGGCGTGTCCAGAGCATATCCGTTTCTCATTGGTGCAGCGTCTGTCAATCATCTAAGGGAGCGGGACGCGTCGCGGAAGGACCAATGGCGTGGCTCAGGGGGCGTGGCCAGAGCTTGGCGCGCGGTTTGGCGCCTCGGCGCGGGGCGGGGCGGGCGCGTGACGCCAGCGCGCGGGGGGGGCTGTGAGGGAAGGGGCGGGGTGAGGGGGCGGGGCCGGCGCGCGCGCCTGGGTGATTTCACCTCCGTAAATCACACCCCCCCCCCAAAAAATGAAATAAAATTAAAAAAAAAAAAAAAAGTTGATTTTCCCGCCCTTAGACATTACGAAGTGGCGGGCTGGCGTTTTGTGCCGTTGCCGCTGGGGTTGTTTTTGTTTTTATTTTGTTTTGGGTTTGTTTGGGTTTTTTTTAACCCGCTCCGCATGACATCAAACCGTCGTCATGGCGACGGGGCCGTGACGTCAGCGACAACAAACAGGACGGGAGCGGGTGGGGACACAGCGGAGTTTGGGGCGAATCGGGGGGATTTCGGTGAATCGCTGCTCCCTCCCGCTCCGGATGCGGCGCCCGGAGCTCGGCGGGTGCGGGGAGAAGCTGCGGCAGCGCCCCGAGACATCAAATCGCCATCTGCGGCCAAAGGGAGCGAGGCCGGTGCTGCGGGTGCCACGGAAGGACGTGGGGCTGGCGGAGAAAGGCCACAGAAAACCACCGGGGTGCTCCCAGGGCTGGAGCCCCTCTGCTCCCGAGCTGCTCACCTGGAGAGGAGAAGGCTCCAGGGAGAGCTCAGAGCCCCTGGCAGGGCCTGAAGGGGCTCCAGGAGAGCTGCAGAGGGACTGGGGACAAGGGCTGGAGGGACAGGACACAGGGAATGGCTCCCACTGCCAGAGGGCAGCAATGGATGGGAGATTGGGCAGCAATTGTTGGCTGTGAGGGTGTTGAGGCCCTGGCACAGGGTGCCCAGAGCAGCTGTGGCTGCCCCTGGATCCCTGGCAGTGCCCAAGGCCAGGCTGGGCAGAGCTTCGCTCCCCACATCCTGTCCTGTTTTATTTTGTCAGTGACACCCAGCACAAGCTCTAGGTCGCTCTCGTATTTTTTTGAATGCAGGTGCTGCCAAGGAAAACAGCATTTTTTAGAAAGCTTTACGAAATATCTCTGTGGGGTTTTTATGGGTTTTCCCCCTTACAGTTAAACTCAGCAGAATCACCGCTGCTTTGCTCTGAAAAATCCCCGTCAGGAATTTTCACGATTTCCAGGATCTCCTTCCTGACTTGCAACAAAGAAAGCTTTTATGATGTATTTTTTTCTGCAACGTTTTCTGAAAAGTATGTCCCAGCCTCAGCCAAGGAAGTGTGTGGAATTTGTACCCATGGAGACTCCAATAACACAGCCCGCTCCAAACACCACAGGATTATTACTTTTCTTACCTAATGCTTCAGGAAAGGAGTTACTGGAAAAGGAAGTGACTGAATGAGGCAATATAAATTGGAGACACTGGTTAGCGTGTGGCTCATCTGCTGATGTGGGGTTCCTGTTCCTGCTTTTGGGAGATTACACTGGAATTACACTGGAAAAATTCCTGGAGTTGTGTGCCTGACCACCATGGACACACTGAGTGAGCTTTTGAGAAGCTCCTGAGAAAAATAATTTATGTTCTTAATGGGTTGTAGATGCTTAGGCCACGGATATTTAAAAAGAACAACGTTTAGGTGAGCGAAACATGCAGTAAAAGAGAAAATAGAGGTGGAACAGTTTTTTAAAAACTATTTTTAAACAGCCACCTTTACTCTTGGAAACAGACCAGATTAATAGATTTGCCTTAAAAACTCCTGATGTGTTTGAACGTTGTTCTGATTCCTTCCCTCAATCTCCTGTTTTACAGATGAAGCAATCCTCTGGTTTTCATGCTGGAAAAGCCCAGACCTTTCCTAAAAACCACTCAATAAAGAGCTATTTTTTAATAGCTCTTCATTGTCACTTATTCCTGCATGAGCACCGTGCCTTGGGTTTGGCCACACTGAACTGCACCATGTTTATTTTGAATTATCACTCAAATTTCCCTGGAACTAAATGAAATTCCTCAGTCCTCTCCCCTTTAACATCACCTCCAGCATGTTGTTGCAGCTCTGCCACCACTTTATTTTTTAGGCCATGATGAACAGCGCCCGTTCTTCCGGGAAAGAAATGTAAAACACATTTGGATGTGCTCCCGTTCTTCCCAAAGTGCCAATTACTGCGTGAAGCCCAAAGCACAGGTGACAACATGTGAAAAACGCCGATCACTTGTTTTAAAATTTTGAAAGTTTCATAGTAAATAAGATGGTTATAAAAATAGAGTAAAAAATTGAACAATTTTAGAGTTAGGACAATACGAGACAATAAAAAACAAAGTTACAGATGTCTGGGTGCCTTCCTGAGCCACAAGCTCTGGAGAAGGACCCTGGTTAACAAAGGATTATCTCTTAAAAGCAATAGCCTGTTGAATATTCATACATTTCATACATGATGTATAAATTCCATTCAAACAAAGAATCTCTGGTTAGTATAATTTTATTATTTTTTCTTTTTTTAATCTCTATGGTATCCTCAAGGCTGATAGAGGCAGGAGGAGTTGGTCTCTTCTGATAAGGAGGTAGTAAATTCTTTTTTTTCCCTGAAAGATTTACGTTTTCCTGTGCTTGGTATATAAAAACTACATTTTAACTACAAAACTACATTTACCATACTATCAAACTATCAATACAACACCACCAATCAACACAACACAACACATACAGTAAATATCTTGCGTAGAGCCATATAATATGCACTTTTCACACAACAGCATCCCGAAATTCAGAGAATCACAGAGCCACTGAGGCTGGAAAAGAATCATCAAACCCAACCACCAGCCCAGCACTGCCCAGGCCACCATCAACGCCGTCCCCAACGCCACAGCCACGTATTTTTCAAACGCTTGATAATGCTTGAAATTTTTGATAACGCTCAGCACAGCACCTTTGGGAAAGCCTGCAGCCCCCGGGCAGTTCCCAGGGAATCACCATTTAATTAGGGACCTGCCTGCCTCCTCCTGTGCCAAGCTGCTCACTGGGGTTAATTTTTCTTTCTTTCTTCCAGCCTGTTGGTGAGGCAGATCTCGCTCCTCTCACACCGTGCCAGGGTCTGCGGGAAGGAGATTCGTTTCAAAAAGCTGTTGGTGAAGAAAGAGGAGTTTGGTTTTTCTCTCCCTTCTCTCTTCTCCCAGAGGAGCAGCTTGCTGCAGCTGTCTCTGCTACCCACAGGAGGGCACGTTCCTCAAAGCAAACTGGAATTCAGCTCAAACCCAGTCCCGCCCAAAGGAGCTCATTGATTGACTCGATTTCACCAAAGGGAGGTTTTGACAGAAAAAACAATGTTCTGATGAAAGCAAATTCCTCGTGAAGGTAGCTGGATCTTTTGAAATATTGTGTTTATCCACGAAAAATATTGCTAATGGGGGTGCTGGAAATGAAACCTGAAATGAAACTATTCCTTTTATTGTTTCCTGCTTGCAAAAAAAAATTCCCTGAGGGTTAAAACAAAAAGAAACAAACGAAAAATTGCCTTTGGGATTTTTGTTTAAAGAAAACGCTTGCTTGTTTTAAATGGGAGAATCCCCATTCCGAAACAGGCACCAAACAGCATTTTCCTACCTGGGAGATTTCCCCCTGGTCCTTGGAGGTGTTTTCCAACCCTAATGGTTCTGGGATTCTCTCCATGCCGTGTTTTACCTCTGGAGCCTGAACTGGTGCCTCTCCATGTCCCCTGTCCCACAGGAGCAACAGCTCCATCCCATGTGGGTTATGGGGATCATCTCATCTGTGATCCTGGATTTTCCCTTCAATGTATCAGCCATCAAATTAAAAGTCACAATCCTTTCATTCACTGATCATTTTTAATTTGTGGCGCACGTAAACAGCTCCTGGTTTTGCAGGCAGGGGGTCACTCAAGGGGCGCACTTAGGAATTAAATCTCCATTTTAATCTCCATTCCAGCCATTTCCAAGGAGATTTCAGTGGGACTGGTGCAAACCGCAGCTTTTCCTTCACGGGGCTGCCGCGCCCCTTGGCACAGCCCTGGCACAGCCCCTGCTCCAACCACGGCCCCCAGGGCTGTTTTTTCTGCACCACAAACTCCTGACCTTGCTGCTGGTCAGACAACAACATTCTCCAGCGCTTTTGGCTGGGCTTGAGAGGAGAAATCTGTTGAGTGTGGCTGTGCCAAGGCCACGCTGGCGTTTCCCAGTGGCGCTGTGCCCTGTCCTGCTCTGCCCACGCGTCTCTGCAGCAGAACAATGAATTCCAGGCTGTTATGGGATTCTCTGTCCTGCCCTGGCAGTGGCCCAGAGCATTTGTTGTTTTTTTCTTTCCTCCTCAGCCTTGCCCAGGCTGGAAGCAAACAGGTGAGTGCTGAAGGTGGGAGAAAGAAGAGAGGATGTTCAGCCCTTTCTGTGCTCTTTTTCCTGTCTCATTCGGGTTGTATCCCAACAATCCCTGGCAAAATCTTCCCTCCACAATGTGGGGTTTGGAAGGGTCACTCTTCCCAACCTCACATTTTCCCCCTAATAAGTTTTTAGCACAGCTAAAACCCCAAATGCTCTCTTTCCCCCCACCCTGGAAATTTCCTTCTGCAAGATTTAAAGGACCAAACATTTATCTGCAGTTTTATCTGTTTGGTTTGGCTGTAGCCGCCTGGAAATTCCAGAGAAAACACTGGATAAAGTAATGGAAAAAAACCCAGTGCCTGTGGGGTTTTTTGTGCCACTCCCTGCAGGGAACTGCAGCCTCCGGAGCCCACAGAAGCAGGATGTGTCCACAATTTGGATGTAATCAAGTGCAGTCATATTGATATGACTGAATCCATGCAGCTTCTGTCAACACAGCTCCTGCACGGAGGCAACATCTGTCATTAAAGCCTCGGCGGCTGAACGGCCCCTGTGCAGGGCTCAAATGGAATTTCTGCACAAGGCACAGGTTTCCTGGTGAGGGGTGTGGATAAGGCTCCTCTCATTTCCCACATAACCACAGAAACAGTGAGCAGGAGCCTTGAGGGAGTGGTGGACGGGGTCAAAGTGAAGGCCTGGGTGATGTGGTGGGAAGGGGGCACAAAATCAACAAAACGCACGGTGATGGCACCTTCAGCACTGCACAGCAGCCAAGAAGAGCCTCTGAGGCACCTGGAGAGAGCCTTCTCTGCTGCTCCTCCTCACACCGCTGCTCCAGCCCCTTCCCCAGCTCCGTTCCCTTCCCTGGACACCCTCCAGCCCCTCCACGTCCTTCTAATCATGAGGGGTCCCAAACACCCCAGGGTGTGAGGTGTGACCCCAGTCACCTGCTCCTGCTGCTCTCTGCCACAAGCCAGGTTTTCTTGGCCCCCCAGGCACACTGCTGGAAGCTTGGAGTCTGAACATTGAGCTAAAAGGTTTGGTTTGTTGACGTGGGGAGCATCGACATCCTCGTGGCTGCGAGCGTCTTAAAGCTCTGTTACTGTTTGACTCCGGCGAGTTTACGTTTAAAACCCGCAGAAAATGATTAAGCGGCGCTGTGGATGATTAACATTTCGGGCTGGATCGCAGGTGCAGAGGTCTTGCAGCTCTCTCCAGCTCGGTCAGCCATCAGCAGGAACTCGTCCGCTCCCGGAGTGGCACCTGGAGGGCTCGTTTCCGTGTCGCTGTCTCTGGTTACACATTCATCCCTTTCCTGTTTCAACACAGCTTCGGTGGGGAGGGCAGCCGGGGCACAGCCTTGCTCTGCCCGGCAAACATTGTGACACCAGTGCCACAAAGCTCGGCCCTGGGGGAACATCCCATTGCCCTCAGCCTCCAGCAGCAAGGGAAAAGACAGAATTCCATTTTTGCTGGAGTTCTGGAGGCGCGATTCGATTTTTTTTTTTTTTTTTCCTGAGCTGGAAAACAGCTTCTTTTGCTGGAAAACAACTCTTGTTTTGCTGGAAACAGCTCTTCTCCATGCAGCTTCTGTATCCATCTCATTTTAGAGCAAACTTTCCAGCACAGTAGGCTTTCCAGCAAATTCCTTTCCAAAACTGGGGTTACCTGCGGGCAGGAGTAGTGTCACAGTGTGGGTTTAAGTTTAATGTTCAGGGGATATAGGCATGGCTTCTGGAGTGAGGTGATATCTAACATCAAGCTAAATAATTATACAGCCAAGAAATCCTAATTCTCCGCTGCTTTTCAGGCTTTATAAATATGTATTCCACACACTGCACTTTGCATACTGCATAAACAGCCTTTGCCCGCTCCGTGTCGTTTCAAAATCCATGAGTGTGCAGTTTTAAATGAGTTTTAAAAAAATTTAAAAAGGAGTTTATGCCCGTGACAGGCCAGGGTAAATTGTTTTTGCCCCGTTTTATTTGTGAGAATTGCAGAAGAGTCATTTAATCACAGACAGAGGCAGATAAGGGTCAGTTATCAGCTGCCGTGTCCTGGTGATGAGTCCTTGCTTTGCTGATTTATGACTGTTTGGAGTTGGATATTAATCTAGAGCATAATTTGGTGGGGATTTTAGTGCGTGTGTGTCTTTTTGTTGTGTTTGGGTGCTTTTGGGCTGTGGTTTTTTTGGGTTTTTCCAGTATTTCCCACACCTATTTGCTGTAGACACTTTCACATGACCAGAAAAGATGCTGCAAGCCCTTGATGGGAAAGACACCATGAGCAATTTAAGTCTGGAAATGACTCAGGTACAAAGACACTCTTGTCTCCTTTCCTGCCTGTGACCACGTGGTTTCCAGCCTGTTTCCTCATCTCCTCCTCCTGTCCAGCTTCAAGTGGAAATTGCTGAAATATTTTATTGCCCCTTTATCTTCCAAGTCAATGTCCCGAGGTGCAACAGCTTGGGTTGAGTCACTTGCTACCAGCGACTCTGGAGCTGGAAATTTGGGAGTGTTATCAGAGGAGTCTGAGCCCAGAATAGCTCCCAGATCCAGTGCCAGGGCTGGTGACAAAAGTGAAAATTATGTAAACGGTGTTGAGTAATTCAGATGGGCCAACAGGGCTTGATCCGTACGGGGAACGATTCAGCTGAAGAAGAATCCTGTGTCCACTCTCCGTGTCCACAGCTGTACCAAGAGATGATGCTTTGCTTGAGGTAGGAGAGGAAAGAACCTGCAAGTGGAAATTCCACTGGGGTGATGTTCTGTAGGGCACAGGAAAGCTGTGGCTGAGGTGAAGGAGCAGCAGCCAGCCTGTGTCTCACTGCCAAACCTGTGCACCAGAGCTCCTGCCCTGCTTTGACATGCACAAATCTGGAATCCCACACCCCAATCTGCATTTATCCTGGGCCTTTGCTCTAATCCTGATGCTCTTCTCTTGTGAGGGACAGCTCTGTCCCTGCTGGCAATTCCCCCTGCCTGTGAAGTACCTGGAAATGTCAAGGTAATGCATAAATGTGAAAGCATCGTGGAATTATTTAAGTTGGAAAAGATCCTTAAAATCACCAAGGCCAATAATCTAACACTGCCAGCCTCCCACTAAACCATATCCTTAAGTGCCACTCCTCCACATCTTTTAAACCCCTCCAGAAGCATGTCTGCTCTTTGGAAAAAGTGACTTTTATCACAGGCAAAAATCTGTAACAGCCCAGCACAGACGCCCCAGACACTGCTGTAACTCACCCAGGATCATGAACTGAAGGCTTTGTGCGTGCTCTCACCACAGATTTACCAACAGGGACAGAATGGATTCTGTGGAGGTTTTGGCCCTCCTCTCGAGGTCGAGCCTGTGTTCTCAGCAGATCTCGGGGCTGCTGATCCTGCAGCCACCTCCTCTCTCCTGATCTTGTGGCACAAGAAATGACCCGGTCCAGCCAAGGCAGGGCCATCTGGAGCAGGGGATACAGGGAAGTGTCCAGGTGTGTTTGGGATATCTCCAGAGAGGAAGACTCCACACCCTCCCTGGACCTGTTCCAGTGCTCCTACCCTCAGCGTAAAGAAGTTCTTCCTCATGTTGAGGTGTTTGTCTTGTGTTTTAGTTTGTGCCCATTACTCCTTGTCCTGTCACTGGGCACCACAGAGCAGTGGCACCATCCTCTGGATACCCCTTGGAGATATTTATATAGGATTGATGGAATCCTCTCTCAGCCCTCTCTTCTCTGGACTAAGCAGGCCCAGCTCCCACAGCCTCTCCTCATCACAGAGATGCTCCAGGCTCCTCATCATCTTCGTGGCCTCCACTGGATTCTCTCCAGTAGCTCCTTGTCTTTCTTGTACTGAGGAGCCAGAACTGGACCCTGGACACTGCTCCAGATGTGCCTCACTAGGACCAAGGGGCAGGATCACTCCTGCCCTGCTGGCCACACTCTTCCCAACGCCCCCAGGGTCCCACTGTCCCTCCTGGGGTTGTAATTCCCTCCCAGGTGTTTCTCTGCAGAGCTGCTCTCCACTGGGTCACCCTCAACCTGTCCAGGTCCTGATTCCTTCACCCTCCTGGAGCTGCTGGGGCCACCCTGCTCCTGGTGCCTCAGAAAATGAGAGCCCTGTGGCTCCACAGGAGTTAATCCTGGCAAACACAGAGCCAGCAAAGGAGCTGTTTGACCAGATGCCCAGTCACTCTGGTGCATTTGCTATTCCAAGCTCAACATCTCCCTGCTTGTTTATAAAGGGCTGTGCTGTGTTTTCACCAATCAGTGGTACCTCCGAGGTATCCGACCCTCTCCTGCCTGTGGCAGGGGAGCTCGAGGACCACCTGTGCTCATCTCTGCTCTTCTCCACCAGCGTGCTCCCCTTTGGCCCCAGAACCAGCAGGAGCTCAGCAAACACCACAGGATTTACCTTGGGAGTGATGCAACCTCGGTGTGATGGACAAGGACACGTGCAGCACAGAAAAAACAGCTCTGCCAAGGAAATCTGTTGGCTCAGGGAATGGCCAAAAATAGATCTGGTGACTCCTGCCACTGGACCTAACCTTTGGGCAGTGCCCCGGAGCTCTCCTTGGTTCACTGGGGGTTACGTGCCCCTCGTCAGCACAGCAGGTCCTGGCTGAGGACCAGGGCAGGCTGGAGTATGAAGGTCAGGAATCTGAATTTTACAGATCTCGCCAACTTCCAGGCTGCTGTTCTGTCTCGCCCTTCAAGCTAAATTCGCCATCTGAGTGAGAGTGGAGCCACCTTGGAGGGGCTGCAGAGAGGAGGAGCTGAGACAGCTGGGGAGAGGTGGGAGCGCTGAGGAGCTGCAAGGGAAGGCTCAGAGTGCAGGAGATGGGAAACACAGCAGGAACTGGAGGTGCCTGGGCCAGAGGACAGCGCAGGGCTCCCCAGGCTGCCTTGGCCCTCCTGTGCTGCTCTGCTGCTGCAGTTTTACAGCTGCAATATCCCCAGCACTGCTCTGTCCTCTGGCCCTGCCCCTGCTCCAGCTGCAGCCTGACCTTCTGGCAGGAGCTTCCCTAATCACATATTCCTTAGGTTTGCTCATCAGCTGAGCGGTGCGAACCCTCCCCTCCCTGTGTGAATGGGGAATGTCTCTGGGCTCTGGGAGGAGGTAGAGAACAATTCACAGGGGGGGAAAAAATGGCTTGGAGTTCTTGGTCTGCAGCAGGAAAATAGCAGCAATAATTCATTTCACAGATACAGCTGTTTTCCTAACAGGATAAACAAAATCCTGGCTTTTCTGCAGCTTTTTCAGCCAGGAACAACTGCGAACAGTTACATGGATCCACCTGATCATAACCCTTAAAAATAAATTAATGAATAAATCAGTATGCACTGTTGGACTCCAGCTTAAACAAGCAAGACCCAGGGAAGGCAGGGGATGGTGGAGCTGCCAGCAGATCACAGGTTCTGGTAATGGGGGGCCTGGACATCACGGCTAGAACTGCCCAGTGCTTCTGCTGGGGCTGGTCCAGCCCGTGCCCTTGGTTTGTGCTGGCTGGAAAACAACAGCACGGGGCTGGTTTGCCCAGGGCTGTGCTCTGCAGCCCCCACACTGCTCCTCCCTGGAGCGCAGGGGCTCTCTCACCCCCTGCATTCCTGAACCTAAAAGCCCGCTTTGATTCCTCCCCAGAGATTTCTGCTCCAGGTTGGACTGTTCCCCCAGCTGTGGTGGGAGCACATTTTACACCTTGTCCTGTCCAGAATGGCCCAAGAGCTTCTTCATGAACCATTTCCTGTTTCATTTGGTCGAAGGGTCGTTGTTGCTCAGGGTTCTACTTGAAAATCTTTTTCACAGAATCATTAAGGCTGGAAAGGACCTCTAAGACCAAATCCGACTATCAACCCATGGTCACCATTAAACCATCTCCCCCAGTGGCACATCCATGTGGTTTTTTAGCTTTTCCAGGGATTGGGACTCCACCACTGCCCTGCATAGCCTGTTCCAATGATTTACAACCTTTTCCGTGAAGAATTTGTCTCTGATGTCCAACATAAACCTCCCCTGGTGCAACTTGAGGCCATTTCCTCTTGTCCTATAGAATCTCATCCTTGACCTTTATTTTAGGGAAAATCAGCTTTCAGAGGGATTTGGACTATTTTCCTCCCTTCCCTGGTTTTCTGCTGGGTCAGCCCACACCACCACAGCACCCCAGGCACTTCAGAGCTTCAACCTGTTCCAGAACAGCCTGGGGCAGAATTTGGGCTGCGTTCCCGACCCAGGAACAGGCAATTCCTGGTCTTTGGCACAGCCCAGTCCCAGTGTCCAGCACAGCACATTCGCAGGGTTTGGCACGGCCCATTCCCGGTGTTTGGCACAGCCCATTCCCGGTGTTTGGCACAGCCCATTCCCAATGTTTGCCACAGCCCATTCCCAATGTTTGGCACGGCCCATTCCCGGTGTTTGGCACGGCCCATTCCCGGTGTTTGGCACGGCCCATTCCCGGTGTTAGCACAGCCCATTCCCAAGGTGTTTGCACAGCCCATTCCCAATGTTTGGCACGGCCCATTCCAATGGTTTGGCACGGTCCCATTCCCGGTGTTTGGCACGGCGCATTCCCAAGTGTTTGGCACGGCCATTCCCGGTGTTTGGCACGGCCATTCCCGGTGTTTGGCACAGCCCATTCCCAATGTTTGGCACGGCCATTCCCGGTTGTTTGGCACGGCCCATTCCCAGGTGTTTGGCACGGCGCATGCCCAATGTTTGGCACGGCCGCATTCCCGGTGTTTGGCACGGCCCATTCCCCGATGTTTGGCACGGACGCCATTCCTCGGTGTTTGGCACGGCGCATTCCCGGTGTTTGGCACGGCCCATTCCCAAGGTGTTTGCACTTTGGCACAGCCCATTCCCGGTGTTTGGCACGGCCCATTCCCAATGTTTGGCACGGCCCATTCCCAATGTTTGGCACGGCGCATTCCCGGTGTTTGCCACGGCCCATTCCCGGTGTTTGGCACAGCCCATTCCCGGTGTTTGGCACGGCCCATTCCCAATGTTTGGCACGGCCCATTCCCAATGTTTGGCACGGCGCATTCCCGGTGTTTGGCACGGCCCATTCCCGGTGTTTGGCACGGCCCATTCCCAATGTTTGGCACGGCGCATTCCCGGTGTCCCAGACACCGCGCCGGGCATTGACCACGAGTAACCCGCGCAGGGAGGGGGCGTGGCCTGGTCGTTATTGACAGCCGCATCCTCCAATCGCGTGGCGGTGCGTCTCCCTCCCGCGCCTGGGGCGTGGCTCCGCTCTGCCCACCGCGGTCTCGCCCAATGGGATGTTCCAAAAGGGGGCGGTGGGCGGAGCAGAGGGGTTCTGGCCGCGCCCCGCGCTCGCGGGCTCTGTAAAAGGCGCCGCCCGGCGGCGCGCGGGAGCTGCTGAGGGGCCGCGCGCGCCCGCCGGGCCCGGAGGTAACGCGCGCTCTTAAAGCCCGGCCCGGGCCCGGGCTCAGGGAGGGAGGCGGGTCCCAGCTCCACGAAACCCCTCTGGGTGTCCCCGGCGACACCTGGTGTGTGTGGGATGCTCCCCCACCGCGGGAGGGTTCGCTGTTGGGGTCACCACCCCGGCAGATGCTTCTCGTGATGTCCCGTTCGGGGGTGGGCGTCTGCGCAGCGCGGGGGGAAATTCTTGGCGGTTTTGGTTAAATGAACACACGGTGGGTTGTGGCGGGAGTTTCCCCCAGTCGCCTGTCAGGGCAGGAGGTGTTCTGAGGAGATGGGATGTCCCTTCCCTTGTGCTGTCCAGGCACCCATCGTGAGGACCATGAGGTGTCCTGAGAGCTTGGGATGCTCTGAGGTGTCCTGGGAGGTGGGAATGCTCCGTGAGGTGACGTGAGGGATTAAGGATGCTCCCTGAGATGACCTGAGAGTTTGGGATACTCCACGTGGTGACCTGAGAGTTAGGAGTGCTCTGTGAAGTGACCTGAGGGATCGGGGATGCTCCGTGGGGTGACCTCAGAGTTTGGGGGTGTTTTGAGTGACCTGAGAGTTTAAGGATGCTCCACGTGGTGACCTGAGAGTTTGGGGATGCTCAGAGTGACCCAGGCGCTCGGGACGCTCCTGTGCCAGCTGCCAGCCCCGCTGTGCTCCCAGGGGACACAGAGCCGTGTGCGGGAGCACAGGTGAAAACACAGCCCCGTGCTTCGCTGCTCCCCGCGCTGTGCAGATGTGTGCTGAAGCCGGGCTTCAGCAAAGAGGAGCTCGGCGCCGCCTCCTGCTCAGTCCCACTGCTGGGGAATTCACCTGAAGCATGCCGGTGCCCTGGAGAAGCAATGCGCCTGAAATGGAGAGTTCCGTGCTCGGCTGCTGACCAGGCGATGGTCAGTGGGCGGCTTTCTGCGGACAGAAGCTCAGCTCTGAAGGTGCTGCGGTGGAGTCAGGTGCCCGTCCGCAGTCACCATCCTAACAGAGGCCGAAGTTTCTTTTCCTCCTGTTCCTTTTCCTCCAGCATCAGGAGGGCATGGGGGTGACTGCCCATTACCTATGGTCAATGGTGCGGTCGAGGGTAAAACCTTTTACTGCTCAGGAAGTTTTTGTCACTGCTTCTCCTAAAAACAGAGTTCATCTAAGAGGAAGAAGAGTGAGTTGCTCAGCTTTTGTTTCCTCACCTAGGAAGTCTTTAAAGGGAACAAAGGAACAAAAAGGCCCAAGTTTCGGTTTTGACAGCGATGTGGCGATTGCCTGGAGCTGCTCTGGATAGGAGCAGAGCGGATGTGGTGCCTTTACCGGTTAAAAGAAACCAGCTACAGGAAGCCGAGTGGGGCCGTGCTGGAAAATGTCAAGTGGCTGATAAGTGCTCGGTAATTTGAATTTGAACTGGTGTTGTTGAAGCTCTGTGTGTGTTTTAGGTAAAGGTGTGTCCAAGCCTGTTAGGAATGAAAACGTCACTCCTACCCCCTTCAGTGTCGCAAGTTTGCACGTTCTCAGACCTTTATTCTGGTTTGTCAGTGAAACCCCATAGTGGTTCCAAAGAAACACCCCATTTCCAGTTCTTCTGGGTCACGGTGCTCCCTCAAAGCAGAACGCGTTTTTATTTAAATAATTTAAGGAGTCAGACAGGGTTAATTAAAAGGGTTAATTAAATTTCTTCCCGCAGGTTTTTTGTTTGGGAGTGTGTCCTCCATGTTCCCGAACACTGTGGTACATCGTGGTGTGCTGATTCCTCAGGGAACAGTGTGGGGTGGGAGTGTTTGGTATCCAAGAGTTACACCTGGCTATGGTGAGCCATGAGATGGTTTGAGTTGGAGAGGACCTTAAAGGTCATCTCCTCCTAAGCCTGGAACATGTGTTTTTGTAACTTAGCATCAGGGAGGGAAGGCCTGAACTGCTGTGCTGAGCTAGGCTAGGGAGGAATTGTATATGTTGAGAAATACTTGCTCCTAACCTGAATTTGTTGGATAAAATGCATGTCTGGTTTGGGAAGCTGCACAATCAGATTGCACTTTGCTTCATGGTGTGAGCGTACCCTGGGTTTTGCACGGTGGGAGTGGAACTCAGGGAATCATCTCCTCTGGGAAGAGCTTTTCCCTCTTGGGTGACTGAAGGTGATGCAGAGATCCCACCATGGAAATGAAACTTAGAGGGATGGATCACCTCTGCTGTGAGGGAGGGATGAGAGAATTGGGATTGTTCAGCCTGGAGAAGAGAAGCTTTGGGGTGACCTCATGGTAACCTTCCAGGACCTGAAGGGAGCCTGCAAGAAAATGAGACAGAGACGATTTGAAAGGGTCTAGAGTGCCAGGGAGAATGGCTTCCCACTGCCAGAGGGCAGGGTTAGATCAGGTATTGTAGGAATTGTTCCCTGGGAGGGCAGTGAGGCCCTGGCACAGGGTGCCCAGAGCAGCTGTGGCTGCCCCTGGATTCCTGGCAGTGCCCAAGGCCAGGCTGGACAGGGCTGGGAGCAGCCTGGGACAGTGGGAGGTGTCCCTGCCAGTGGCAGGGGTGGCACTGGATGGGCTTTGAGGTCCCTTCCAACCCAAACCATGCTGGGATGCCATGATTCCCTGAGAGCAGGAGTGAGAACTCCTCACCCTTTCCCTTGGAACTCTGTTGCTGCACTAATGCACAGCTGGCAGGAGAAACGCTGTCATTAGTGCAGAGGCCAGAGCTTCCCTCAGGGACCCTGGGGTGCCCTGAACCCCTCGCTGTGGGGCGCTGGGAGGGAAGGTGGGAGCAGCATTGCGAAAGGGGGTCAGGAGCCATGGCAGCTGCTGCCCTCCTGTCCCTCTTGGGCTCTGCTCTGTTTTCCTTGAGCAAGAGAGGCCGTGGGGACAGCTCGGGTGGCACCGGGGGTGGCTTTGGGCTCCTCCGGGCTGGGCAGGTCCCAGTGGCTGCACGGAGCACGGGGCTGTGGATCCAACACCATCTCACGCTCCCGATGAAGCTCTCCGCTGTCCCAGCCCCCAGACAGCCTCTGCCAGTCACCCGGGCGCTTCAGAGATGGGTTTTTCGCGGTCATCCCGCGCTCGCTGCTCGTGAATTAAACTATTTCTGGCGTGGTGACTCGCAGGCTGTAGCGGAGCGTGGCGTGAGCAGCAACGTGTCCTTGCGCAGATGAGCAAGCGGAAAGGGGACGGTCCCTGCGCCGTGCCTGGCGTGGCTTTCCCCTCCCGGCAGAGGCAGCGTGCTGCCTCGCATTTATGACATAAAAAGATCCTTTCACTTCTGTCCCTCATGGACACGAACATGCCCCCCGCATCACGCGGTTTAAATGCGTCTGTCTAAAGCAGGTACGAAATAGCAGCCTAAAATCCACTTCTTAGAGAGATCAAGGATATTAGGGATTCATCTCCAATCAGCTTGAAATCCCTTGAAACAATTAAAGCTCAGCCTGGCGACTCATAAGCATCAAAGGCTTCTGATGAGTGTAAACCTTAAATAAAATCAGCGTTTACAAAACACTTCGTTTAGGCGATGAAGTCCCCCAAGACAAAGTGCTGAAAGCTGCGTGGGAGCCACCAAAAAAAAAAAAAACCCACCCCAAAACCCAGCTGCAAAACGCTTATTTTAATACGAACAGGTTAAATGTGAGGCGTCCCAGGGCTGTGTCCCCCCAGAGACTGCCGAAATCCCCGGTGTGCCGGGTGCAGGCGTGGGGCCGGAGCCTCCTTAAGAGGCGGCGGTGTGGGGTGACGAGCCGCTTCCAATTGCAAGGCGGCAGCACATGACATAAGATGCTCCAGATCTGCCTCCTGGGCGCTAGTTTAAAAATAAAGGATATTACACGTCGGGCTGGGCGCCGGTGCGGAGCGGCTGCTGGAGGGCAGGCTGCGGGACGGGCGATGCGCGGTGAGGCTGGAGGGATCCGGGGGAGCTGTCAGCTGAGCATCTGGGGCAAAGGGAGCGTGGAATTGAAATTGTTCGGCTCGTGGTGCTCTTGGGGAGCTGTGGGTGTCACGCTGGTTCTGCTGTGGGGTTTTGCAATGACTGGAGCGTGCCCGTGGTCAGAATTTCCTGTATTTTGTGCAAATGTGGCAGGCTCGAGTTGTGCCACTTCGGGGTTGCCTCGCTCACGTCAGCGGAGATGCTTTGCTGTGACGTTTGGCTGTATTTTAATTTTTCCAAGCTGTTTTTGCAGGGACGGTGCTGTGTGAGTCAGATGCGAGGATGGCACTGGCAGAACCAGTCTCGGTGGCTTACTGCAATTCAGCTCTCCAAGGGAGCTGTGAGGTGTCACGGGAAGATGTGCTGCTCAACTCTTCACCAAGGTTTGTCTCGTTTAGGATTTCATTCACCCTGTTGTGACCTGTATGTATAGATTGTATTCTACCTGTGCTCACTTTGATTAATTAAAATGATTTGGAAGAGCCCTGCCCCTGCAGGGAACAGCTCATGTGCAGTACCTACACTGATCTCAAACTCCTGCTGCTTAGATTTACAGACTAAAGAGCAGATTAGGGTCTATATCTCACCACAGCATAATGGGATCTAGCTGACTAAAACATCTTTACCTAATTTTTTGGGGCTGCATTGAATTACATTTCGTAAGGGGGAGAAAAATATGACTTGACTGACTGAGAGGGAAATAGCTGGGGCTTTTCTGTTCATGTTACTGGGTCATTTGCATGCTTTGATCATAAAAGCTGGTGGAGAAATGGTGCAGAACTATTGCAACTGAGGATTAATTTGTGCTGAAAAATGTTCTCAATAATGAGGAGGAAGCACAGACATGGGAACATCTCATAATCCCCTTGGGGGAAATAAAGAAATTATTTACTCAGCCCTGGTTGCTGGCTTGCAGATTGGTTCAGAGAAGCAGCTCTGCTTTAGGACAGGACATGGGATCAACCATGCTGGATCTTCCCTGGGCCTTGAACCCCTTCATATGCGCAGAGCAGTCATAGTTGACTGTTGCTTAGAAATTCAGAATAAATGTAGATTAGAAGGAAGAGATTTCCCACTTACCCTGAAATTCATGTGGTGTCTGTGCTGGATTGTCTTGTCTCTGGCCTGGTAGGAAGGAGATAAAAGGTGGGGCTTGGTGGGAGCCCTGCCTGGCTTAGGCTGGGGAGTTTGTGTGGGCCCAGAGGAGCTCTCAGCTGTGTGCAGTGGTGGGCAGTCAGGGCTCCTTTCTGCTGCCCCTGCAGCGCTGGGTTATTGTGATGTCAGGGCCCTGCTGGAAGAGCCTGGGCCTGTGCTGCAGGTGTTGCTGTGAGGAAGGGAAAACACCGGCCTGGAGAAACAACACCTGAGTGATGGGCTGAGGCAAAGGGCCCGGTAGGGCAGGGCAGGATGGAAAGTTTGGGTCTCTGCAGTCCTAAATCTGCTAAAACTCAGAGCTCTGCCCATGGTGCTGGCAGGGTTTGCCCAGGGCAGGGAGCAACGCCTGCCTGGAGCGTGGGGTTCCCAAATGTCACTGGTCTGGCTTCCAGCTCCTGCTCTCAAGGGGGCATGAGGCTTGATTATCCCTTACCCTCATCCCTAGGGCTGTGAGACAGCCCAGCTTGGAAAGGGATAGAGTAAGAAGAGTTTTGCAAGCAGGCAAGTGGTGCTTCACCAGCTCCTGCGGGGCTGAAAGTGAAAGGACAGCTCAGCTGGGAGGAGCGAGGCTGAAGCACACAGGGATGAGCCTGTTTCTGTTTCTCACCGAGCATCTGGTGGGAACACTGGCTTTAATAGGAATACCTAAGAGCAAGATTTCCTGTTAAATCAATTTCCTGCTCTTTTGCAGGAAATCTCTGTGGGTTTCCCCATGGGGTGACTCCAGAGTGTCCCCAGGGCCTCCGCTGTTGTTGGACTCACATATTGCAGACAGGAGATGAGCTCCAGATCCAAGTGTCCCTTCCTGCCCCCCTTCTCCTCCTCCTCCCAGCTGCAGACTCTTTGTTTCAGACACCTGGAGAAGCCTTTAGGAATTAAATGATGGCTGGTTTTGGGCTGATGTTTATGCATTCTGCTGCAGCTTGTCTGCAGTGAAAGCTGCAATTAGGACAACACTGATGTGTTCAAAAACCAGCACAGGCTGGGCTTGCACACTGAGAGGGACCTGTTCCATTGCTGGGGCCATGCAGGGCAGTGAATTAATAAAGTCACCAGCAGAACATCAGGAATTGCTTTGACATCCAAGGACTGAGTGACATTAAGGGATGGAGCAAACCTGCCTGTGGCAGGCAGCCCTCAGTGCTCTCATCCAGGGATAATTCCTTGTGCCTTGCAGAATTGCTGAGCCACACAACAGCGAGCCAGGGGAAGATTCCAAGATGGAGAAATATCAGGTGAATGAACGCAGTCTCAAAGGTGAGTGGATGGAAGTTTGGGGACTGTGGGATGCCTGAAATTATTATTGCAATGAGAGAGGGATTTGTCAAGCCATGACAATGGAAGAAGCAGCTCAGGTTGCAGGATGGGTTGTGCAGAAGTGTCTGGAACTCAGACTTTAAAGCACAGTTGTGCTTCGGGGATTAAATAGGCAGTGTCAGTGCCTGGTGCTCATCTGCCAGGTACCAGTGTCCTGCTTTCAGTCCTCCTTAAAAGAAAAAAAAAATTAAAAATAGCAGAGCATAAGATGCAGGAAACTTTCACCTTACCAGTACAAGAGCCTTAGGGCAGCAGAGCAGGTTAGAGGAGGTGTAAGTGGGAAATGTTTAACAAAATTTGAAAGCGCTCTAGAGTCTGAAATACTGGGGGTCACAGTGCAAAATTGAAGAAAGGGTCAGAAAAGGAGAGTGTGTAACAGCATTTGCTTTCATATGCTTGATCCTTGTATTTCTACTGCTGTTATGGCAGCAGGAAATTTCTAAATCTAAGATGCTGAACGCTTTTCTTTCAAATCAGCCTCCTCCCCTCCTGGCTCCAGTGTGTGGACGACATGCCGCGATGGAGAGGTGAGGCTGAGGATGGAAGAACAGGGCTCTGGCAGCGAGGCCCCAAAGACTGTGCACCAGCTCCTGCAGGAAAGTGTCAACAAATACAGCGACTATTACGCCCTTGCATCCAAAAAAGATGGTCGGTGGATAAAGCTGACGTACAAGATGTACTACGAGGAGTGCTGGAAAGCAGCCAAAAGCTTTCTGAAGGTAAGAGTTTGTTGAATTCTCTTTGTGCATATTCACAGCATACTAAAAGCAGCATGGTTTGGGTGGGAAGGGAGCTCAAAGCCCATCCAGTGCTGCCCTGCCATGGCAGCGACACCTCCCACTGTCCCAGGCTGCTCCCAGCCCTGTCCAGCCTGGCCTTGGGCACTGCCAGGGATCCAGGGGCAGCCACAGCTGCTCTGGGCACCCTGTGCCAGGGCCTCAACACCCTCACAGCCAAGAATATCTTACGTAAATCTCTATTCTTTTAATTTAAAACTGTTCTCCCTTTTCCTACCGCTGTGTAAAAAGTCAAGTTTAGTGTTCACATTTAAGTGCTGGAATGGCTGCAGTCAAGTCTATCTTAAACCTGCAAACTCCCTGAGTGCAGGTGAATCTTACAGTGCCAGGGAAGTCCCTGAACATGCTATAGACACCTTGGTTTGGTTTTTTTTTTTGACAGTTACTTCCACATTTAACCAAGAAAAAAAGCATATAAGGAAACATTTAAAGTAGAGGTGTTTGAGGTGTACGGCAAACCTGGACACTGCCCCTCCAGAGGCATGGAAAGGTTCATCTTCCTAAGAAAAAAACTTCCAGGGATGCTTACAAACCAGACTTAAATGTCTCACGTGGTCTTTTGCTCGTGCTGCTGGGAATTAGGAGACCTGCAGACAGAAACCAACACTACCTGTTTTTACTGTTGGCATCAAGCCTTATCTCTTCAAGTTAAGGCCAGCCTGGTTTTACTCCTGTGGTGGGATCTTCCACTCTGGGACAAAACCAGAGTCTGCCTGAGGGAGTTAAAGACTGGGACTCCAGGAGCTGGAATTTCACAGCCAAGTGTGACTGCCAGTGGAGCTCGTTGCTCTGGCCATTCGCCGATATCTGACACTCCCAATTTGTACCAAACGTCCCAGGAGGTGTTTCCTGACATGACCTCTCCCCTCCTCATTCCCAGCCCGAGGGGACGCCCTGGATTGCAGGTTTATATTCCTGTTAGTGAATTCCAGTGAGCCAGTCTTTCCAAGGGCAGACCTCAGCAAATCCCTCTTTCCCTGCCCACACAGTGATGTGAAACTTTCGCTGGTTCCACCTTGGCTCCTGGGGAGTTTTTCAGTGGGATTTACCCCGTGTAAGAACAGGAGCTCTTCCCTCAGTGCTGTGCTCAGCACAGAGCTGCAAATGCACCCTGAGCTTAGTCCAAAGCAGAAGCCAGGCTGCTGTAATGCCATCTCTTGTTTACAGCTGGGGCTGGAGCGTTTCCATGGAGTTGGCATCCTGGGATTTAATTCTGCAGAGTGGTTCATTGCTGACGTTGGAGCTATCCTTGCAGGGTAGGACTCTTGTTTCTTGCCATGTATTTTGCTTTGGCAGGCAGAGAGTGACTGCAGTATTCACATGAGAAGCAGGTTTTGATTAAAATCCCGGTGAAACAAACCAAAAAAACCCCAAACCCAATTGCTTATGTTTGAGTTTAATGAAGGTGGATAGAAGCTGAACGATTTCATTATGAATTAATGAGACAAAAATGAAATTCTTTTTTTTTTTTAGCCAGCTGCTTCTCTCCAAATTAAATGACCAGAGGTTAACCCAGAAGCATTCTTATGTACACAGTGATTAAAATATGGTGGGAAATGCTGGAGAATCCCTGAATTGTGATATCTGCCTTTTACATGAGATATTTTGGTCCCTCACACCACTCTTGACATTTCCCATGCCCCAGAAGAGAATCTTTCCTCTTGGAATTAAGCCCTCCCCTCTTTGTTGTCATTTTATGGGATATTCTTCCTAAAGCTTTTTTTTCTGAATTGGTCTGAATTTTGCCAGCAACTCTGCTTGTCCTGTAACTCTCTTTTGCTTTTCTGTTTTGTTTTTTTTTCCTCCCTTTTCCAGGGGATTTGCTGTTGGGATCTACACTACAAACTCTCCTGAGGCCTGTCATTATGTAGCAGAGAACTGCAGTGCCAACGTTATCGTGGTGGAAAACCATAAGCAGCTGCAGAAAATCTTAGAAGTAATTATATTTTTTACATGGCTGGGGGTCACAGCAGCCTGTTGACAGATGTGGGAGGGTGAAATGCTGTGGGAGGGCATTACCTGAGTGCTGGGTCTGAGAGCAGAGGTGAACTCAGTGTGCTCCCTGCTCCAGCCAGCTGAGCTGGCACTGGCACCGTGTCTCACAAGAGGTTAAGCGAGGCTTTCACTTCTTAAAAGCCTTGGGCTTAAAATTGGAGAAGCCAAAATGAACAACTGAGCATCCTCTGGGTTGTCTGGCAGCATCCCAGCTCAAATTATGACTGTTTCTGGTGAGGCAAACCCATTCTTTCAGCACAGATGGGATTCTCTTGGCTTTACATAAAGAGGCAAATACGAGGAGCGTGCTAAGTGGGGTTACAGAGGCCTGAAAGGGACAAGCAGCATTTGCTCCTTCTCACAAATCTCCCTTCTTAACACAGATTGAAGACAGACTACCTCATCTGAAGGGGATTGTCCAGTACAATGAGGAGATCAAAGAGAAGAGACCAAATCTGTACTCGGTAAGTGTTGGGCTTCTTCATGGCTTCTAAGTGCTGGTTGTGTTCAGCTGATGGCTGCAAATGCCTGTGACCTGCTGTGGGGCCTTAAACACCTGGTGGGTGACATCCCTGTTCCATGGCAGAGCTTTGGAATGAGATGGTCTTTGAGGCCCCTTCCAACCCAAACCAGCTGGCAGTCCTGTGACCGTGATCCCCTGAGCTCGTGTTGGCTGTGGTGGGCAGGAGCTGTCTGCTGTTGTGCAACCTGGATAATCCGTGTTCTAAAGGGGGCTGTGAGCCTGCTGACCTTTGCCAGACACCCTGGGGCCCCACAGTTCCTCCCGGGAGTTGGTACAGAGCTGTAAAGCTGCTGGGGGTGGGTCTGTCTGCTCTCTGCTCCTCCCTGTGTCAGCTGTGGGGTGACAGCGTGGATTTACAGCCTCTTCCAGAGCACTGGGCAGGGAGAACAGCTTCCTTCTCCTGGTGTGTAGCAAAGAGTTTCATTCTTCCTGTGGGTGATACCTTACAAAGCTGTTGTGTTCTCTGCAGTGGAGGGAGTTCATGGAGCTGGGCAGGAACGTGCCGGACTCGCAGCTCCACGCGATCATCGCGTCCCAGAAACCCAACCAGTGCTGCTCCCTCATCTACACCTCGGGCACCACGGGGCAGCCCAAGGGCGTCATGCTCAGCCACGACAACGTGAGTGCCCAGAGCCACCCAGAAACTGTGACCCCGGGGTGCTGGGGGAGAACAGCCTGAGCTGGATCCCTCAGGGATCATCATTCCAGCCCCTGTCCCTGCACAGACACCCCAACAATCCCACCCTGAGCATCCCTGAGAGCGGTGTCCAAACGCTCCTGCAGCTCTGGCAGCCTCGGGGCTGGGACCATTCCCTGGGGAGCCTGGGCAGTGCCCAGCACCCTCGGGGGGAAGAACCTTTCCCTGAGCTCCATCCCAAGGCCTGGCACAGCTCCAGCCCTCGCTGGGCTCCTGTCCCTGTCCCAGAGCAGAGCTCAGCCCCTGCCCCTCCGCCTCCCCTCGGGAGGAGCTGCAGCCCCCGAGGAGCCTCCCCTCAGTCTCCTCTGCTCCAGCTGAAGGAGCCAGGTCCTGCTGTTGGGACCCCAGGATGGTGTAGCTCTGTGCTGTAGCTCTGTGCTGTCCCTGCCCTGAAGCCCCTGTGGGTTCCTGTTGCAGCTGACGTGGACGGCGGCGGTGGCCGGACGCTTCATCATGCTGAGCGACGCGCGCAGCAGGCAGGAGGAGGTGGTCAGTTACCTGCCCCTCAGCCACATCGCTGCACAGATGTGCGATATTTGGGCAGCCATGACCTTCGGAGTGCAAGTTTACTTTGCCCAACCAGATGCATTGAAGGTAAAAAAAAATAAGATAATAAACTTAGACCCATCCACCTGCTTGAGCTGGAGTGGGTGCTCGAATCAAGGCTGTGTTATCTCGTGGTCTGTCAGCTTTCCTAAGTGGGTTTGCTTTGCCCACTGACCGAGTGCCCCTGTTGGTTTGATTGGAGCCTGACCTTCAGCTTTTGACTGTTACAAACTGGGAGAAGCTGACCCAGCACTTCACAGCTGGGAGCTGCTGAGTTCTCGCCTGACACCTGGTGCCACATCAAGAACTGGTTGAGCAACAAGCCTCGTGTTTGCTCTGCTCACATTGCACCACGGCCCCAGCTAAACCTGAGTCCTGAGTAAAGAATTCCTGTGCCATCTCTAGCACTGAAAGCATTGACCCTTGCTTCCCTTCCCAGTTCCCACTGAAATGCCTCAGGGGTTCCCTTCTCTTGGTGGCCCTGTGAAAAACAAACAATTCCTCAAAACTGATGGCAGACTCCCAAGTTTTTGCTAGTGACCAGTACTGACCTGAAGCCTGCAGTGAATCACTTCTAAAAGCTGCATTAAATCCTGCTTCTCTCAGGGCAGCTTGGTGGAGACCCTGCGGGAAGTGAGACCAACTGCTTTTTTGGGAGTTCCTCGTGTCTGGGAAAAAATGGAAGAGAAAATGAAATCTGTGGGCATGAAAGCCTCAGCGCTCCGCAGGAGAGTGGCGTCGTGGGCCAAGGGAGTGGGGCTGCAGACCAACCTGAAGAGGATGAATGGGTAATTATGAGCTACATTTCAGGGATGCTGATGAGCTTTAGGAGAACTTCACTGTTCAGATCAGGGGTTATATTCCATCCAGGATTATATCCCACATGACAGGCCAGTGGCACTTGGACCCGAGGGGGAGCAGCGAGGGCTGGAGGGGGGAAATAATCCATTATTTTATTGAATGAACTAAAGTAGGGTGAAGATAAGAGGAGGAAGGGGCAGGAGCTCGATGTGTGCCCGTTTCCCTGGTGCAGGTGCTCCGAGGTGCCCGTGAATTTCCGCGTGGCCCAGCAGTTGGTGTACAGGAAGGTGCGCAAGGCCATCGGGCTGGACCGCTGCACCAAGTGCTACACGGGCGCTGCTCCCATCACCAGAGAGACCCTGGAATTCTTTCTGAGCCTGAACATTCCCGTGCTGGAGCTCTATGGGATGAGTGAGAGCTCTGGGCCTCACACCATCTCCCTACCTCACTGCCTTCAAGCTGGGCAGGTGAGCGCCTTCCTGGGGGCAGAGGCAGGGGCGGCTTCTGCCTCTGGCACATCCCTCTCTCCTGGTGCTGCTCATGCCCAGAGCCTTGCTGCCACTAAAAGGTCACTGGGGAGCCACGTCACAGGTGAAGAGATCTGCCAAGGGCAGCAGCAGCAGCAGGGATAGGTGAATTTACCTTGGCTGGGTTCTGTGGCAGCTGGTGAAGAAGTGAGGGGCTGGTGGGATGAAGGAAGAATTGGTAACTCCAACCTACCCTTCACTTTAATGGCAAATGACTGAAGGGTGCAGGGTGTCTTTGAATAGCTCCTTCAGTCTGCACAGGGAAGGTTTGCTGCCGAGCACATAAATCTGCTCATTGAAAGCCCAGGTGCTGAGAACAATGAGTGCAACCCAGGAGGTGTGTGAGCACTGCTCTCTGCAGTGACAACTCTTTCTGAGCTGCCCTTACACGAGCAGATGCCTTTGAGGCTCTTTGCTGGAGCTGTTGTGCTAAAACGCTGCTGGGCTTTGTTCAAACCCTTCAGCTTGAGAGGTGCTGCTGTAACCTCTGCTTGGATCCAGTTGAAAATAAATCAATCCTTGGCCTGTGCTCCGTTTCAGCTGTGGGAAGGAGCTGACAGGCTGCCGCACCCTGATCCATAAGCCAGACAGGGATGGCGTTGGGGAGGTCTGCTTCTCAGGAAGGCACGTCTTCATGGGCTACCTGAACATGGAGGACAAAACCAAAGAGGCCATCGATGAGGACGGCTGGCTGCACTCAGGGGATCTGGGCAAGCACGACAAGGATGGGTTCCTCTTCATCACAGGCAGAATTAAAGGTAACACATCCCCCAACTTTATCTTGATGCTGTGTGATGGAATCAGTGAGTTGTTAATGTTGGGAAGGACCTCATGGTGCCCAACTAACCCACTGTCTCCAGTTTCCACATCCTTTAAATCTCCAGGGATTGTGACTCCACCACTGCCCTGGGCAGCCTGTTCCAGTGCTCAGCAGTGAAGAAATTGTTCCCAATATCCAACTTAAACCTCCTCTGCTGGTTGTGTGGTTGGGATTTGCACAGAAGAATATTTAAATCCTTCTCCTGGAGTCCCCAGATGAGTGTGGCTGCAGGGTGTCCTCCCCTGTGGTGGGAGGAGAGGGGTGGCCTCTCCAGCCAGGCTGTTTGCAGAGTGGGGGAGAAGTGCTCTGATTTCAGCACCAGTGCAGTTAATGCTTTGTGGGCTTCTTTTACCAGCAGCTCCCTCAGTTTCGGGAGCTTTGCTGGGTGACCTCCAAGGAAAACAGCAGCTTAACTCTGTTGTGCCAGTGCCTTGTAGCCATGTGGCTCTTGGGACAGAAGTTTGAGCAACCCCAGACAAAGCCAACGTCACTCAAGCCTTCAGCCCTCAAAAACAGGGAGGTGCTCGTGTGGGGGACTGCTGCAAGGAACAGGAGCTTGGGAAGGGGCTGCCCTCTGCTCTGCAGCACAGGGGAACCTCCTTTCTCTTCCATTTCTGACCATTTGGGAGCCAACTTAGGTGCCATAGGGGCCCAGGGTGCCAAGGGGCTCACCCTGCATTGCCAGACTGCAAACACCCCTGGAGCGCCGAGGCAGCTTTGGCTGGGCTCTGGGAACAGCTCCTGCTCCTCTCCAGGGCTGCTGGAGTCACGGGATCAGCACTGAGGCTGGAAAAGATCATTGAGTGCAGCACCCCAAGGCCACCACTAAAGCACGTCCCCAGGTGCCACATCCCCCCATCTTTGAACACTTTTGGGGATGGGCACCCTGTGACTTTCCCAGGCTTGGTGTGCTGCCTTCTCCAGCTCTGCTGACACAGACTCAGCTTGATCCAGCAGACACAAAGGAGCAGTTGAGTTCTTTCAGATTGTGGGAAGGGGAGAAGCTCCAAGCATTAATCAGGATTTGATGGTTTTCCAGAGCTCATCATCACTGCAGGAGGTGAGAACGTTCCTCCCGTTCCAATCGAGGACGCTGTCAAGAATGCTGTTCCCATCATCAGCAATGCCATGTTGGTTGGAGACAAAGCCAAATTCCTTTCTATGCTCCTGACACTAAAGGTAATGGGAAACAGGATGGGGATCCACCACCTGTGCTGCTGAGTCTGATTAATTCCAGGGAGGAAGAGTTGTTAGACATTTTTAGTGTCTTGTGGAGGCAGGAGAGCCCAGAGCACAACTGGCTGTAGCTGAGCTGCAAAGAGCAGCTGAAAGCACAGAGTTGTCACCTGCTCAGAGCATCAGGCTCTGCTGTTGTCCAGGGCAGCTTTTTCTGTGCCACAGAGGGCAGGAAGAAAGAGAAGACCCAAAAGAGAGGCTGGAAAAGGAAACCCTTCTGCTCTCCTCACCTGTTTCAGTCTCTCCCAGAGCAGGCTGGGAGGTAAAACGCTGTCAGGGATTTCTTTGCCAGACTTTGGCTTTAAACTCCACCAGGGCACATCTGGGGTGGTCTTGGCTGCCTGTCAGGGTGGAAATCACCCCTCAGTGACACCGGGGCCTTGGCTGGGGCAGGAGACCTGAGCCAGGCCCTGGAGGTGGCAGCCCTGGAGATGGCCCTGCTGCACAGTGTAAGGAAGTAAACTGTGCTCCAGAAAAGGTCTGAAAAAAACTAATTAACTTTGGATAGCACAGGAGGAATTTGGCAGATGAGCTCTGCACCCTGCTGGCTCCTGAGCAGGCAGAGATCTGAGGGGGTTTATCTGTGTTTGTCCCAGGTTTCCAAAGGCAGCCAGGGGTTGGGTGAGAGCTGAGGTGGGGTGGGGAAGGGACCCAGGAACGTCCCAGGGCAGCGTCCGGGGCTGTGGAAGCTCCTTGGTGCTCAGCAGTGCTCAGTCACCTGCTGCGTGTTGTGGTTACGCCTGCAGTGCGTTGTGGATGCAGAAACAGGGCGAGCCCGGGGATGACCTCACTCCAGAAGCTCTGGAATTCTGTCAGAACCTGGGCAGCAAGGCCACCAAGGTCTCAGAAATCATCAGCACCAAAGACAAGGCCGTCTACGCCGCCATCCAGAAAGGGATCTCCTGCTGTCAATGAGGGAGCTGTGTCCAATGCCCAGAGAGTCCAGAAGTGGATCCTGCTGGAGAAGGACTTCTCCCTCTTTGGTGGAGAGCTTGGTGAGTGCTTGGGGTGATGTCTGGGGTTTGCCCTGTGCCCTTCCCTGGCTATTGAATGTCAACACAACCACGGCTGCCCCCAGTGCCCAGAGCTGCCCCCAGCCTTTCCTCAGTGGGGCTGTTCCATGTGGCAGTTTGGGGTGGGATGAACTGGGTTCAATTCCCAATTTCTGCCCAGCAGCACCGAGTGGAGCAGCACTTACCCTTGTGCTCTGATGCCTCTTGCAGTTATGGAACATCCTGAGCTGGGAGGGACCCACAGGGATCTAATCCAGCCCCTGTCCCTGCACAGACCCCCCAACAATCCCACCCTGAGCATCCCTGAGAGCAGTGTCCAAACGCTCCTGCAGCTCTGGCAGCCTCGGGGCTGGGACCATTCCCTGGGGAGCCTGGGCAGTGCCCAGCACCCCCTGGGTGCTGCTGTGCTGCTTTGGCTCACTGGGGAAGGGAGGGAGATTCTGTTAAACCCAAAGAGAAATTTAGAACCGGTCCCTGTTCCCGTGTTCTGCCTCTCTCCTCCTGCCCTGGTGGCTGCTCCCAGGGGTTCCCTCCCCATAAACCCTGTGCTGGTTCCCCACAGGCCCCACCATGAAGCTGAAGAGGCCGGTGGTGGCTCAGAAATACCAGGAGCAAATCGCTCAGTTTTACACGGACATCGAAAACCCCCTTGGGGGAGCCCTCGACCCGGACATAGAGGCCTGGGCTGAAACCATTCCCGAGGACACTCCCAGGCTGCCCAGCAAGGATTCCCTGGATCCTGTTGAAATAAAGAGGCTCAGCCCCTCAGCGCCGCTTTGCTGTCCATGTCCTGCCCTGCAGTGTGGTGAGCGTGGTCCTGCCCATGTTCTCCCGTGTCTTGTGTCCCATGCTGAGATATCCCAAATATCTCAACTTTCTGGTTTTTTATTTCCATTTTATAAGGGCGACACAATGTTTACCTGAAATCCACGTGACATGTTACGTTCTAACCAAAGTTTTCTTTTCCTGAGATGAATGTAAAACAGGAGCTGCAAATCAGGAGCTGCCCTCTTCCTGCTAAGGGAGAAAGGCAGATTTCATTTTCCAGCAGTGTCCTCACTCCCTGCTGCACGTTTCCCTGCATGCTGATGGCATCCATATAATTTTAAAGTCTCCTTCCTCACAAACTGTTTCTGTCTGAGATGACAAATGCTGAGTGACTACACACAGCAGTGGAGGTGGAACCTCACATGAACTGGGTTTGTCTGTGCAATATTTTAAGTTTGTTTTACCTTTTTGAGTTATAATGAAGCCATAAATTGTATTGTTGAAGTTGTATCCATGGCTGGTATTCCAGGAAGCGATTTACTCCAGGGATTATTTATAAGGCTGTGTACAATGTGTGAAATCTGTCTGTGTCTTACAATCCAGAAGTGTTGAAGTGTCTGAAATGGGGAGCTCTGGAGTGGAGGGTGGGTGGGCTCTGTTCCTGTGCCTGGGGAGAGGAGATGGTGCTGGGAGCCCAGGCTGCTTCCCCTGGGGTCTGTGATATCAGCCCCAAGCTGGGCCGCTCCTGCATGGTGAATTCACTGACGGGAGGACACAGACCCCCACCTGCAACGCCGGAGGGAGGCACCTGTACCCAGGAGCTCCCGGTGCTCTGCCAAAGGCTCTGCAGGGATTACTCCAGCCCCAGCAGGGGAAGCGGTGCCTGTGAAATGGCTCATTTCAATCCTGACCCGAACACAGGCACAGCAACCCAGCTCTGATTCCCAGAAGCATTTCCCATGGAAAGGAGGAGCTGGGAGCTGCTCAGTGCTGGGGTCAAGGAGGGTTAAACCCAGAACTGTCTCTGCTTTGGGTCGGTGAAACTCCACTGCCCGGTGGAAGGTGGAACTGCAGCTCCTCCTGTGCCAGAGTGCGCTGAGCTGCCTGGGGCTGCAGAGGAATGTGAAATAAACTCCTCAGTTTGTGTCTCTCAACTGTCACTCATTGCTGGGATGGAGCGGGGCTGGGCTGGGCTGGGAG
Source organism: Progne subis subis (assembly GCA_022316685.1). Taxonomy (NCBI): domain Eukaryota; kingdom Metazoa; phylum Chordata; class Aves; order Passeriformes; family Hirundinidae; genus Progne; species Progne subis. The sequence goes on from JAKJHU010000341.1 coordinate 139,761, forward strand.
AGCTGAGCTGTGCCTGGGGCATTCCCGGGCAGGCAGGGACACAGGACGCTCCCTCCGGGCAGGGGATGGACAGTCCCACCCTGAACCTGTGCCGAGCCAGGGCTCTGTCCCTGTGCCAAGGTCTGCGATGGGCTGGGAGCAGTGGGGACCCCTCAAATCCCCCGGGAGCTGCCCCAGGCAAAGCCCTGCTCCAAGGGCAGGGACCCTCAACAGCCAGAGCTCTATGGATATGGGGACATTGGAGCCACCCCATGCTTAAAACAATTCCCTTTCCCTTGGCTTCTCCCCTCCCAGGCCCCGTGGTGTCACCTGTGCCATGAGGGGAGGTTTTGGGAAAGCCACAGTGGCGCCCCTGGAGAAACACAACTCAAAACACTTCCAAGTGATACTTTTCCATCTTACTTTATTTCACTTTTTCTAGAAAATTCCTCCATAGTTCCACAAATTTAACAAAAAGTTTAAAATTCAGGACAAACAATCCTGTAACGTTATTACAAACATGAGTTTTTTTGTGTTTTTATTCTTTTTTTTTTTTTTTTTTAATCTTGCAGTAAGTCTTGGCTCAGCTGCACTTCTTCCAGCTGAGTGAAGAACTTTCTCCCAACACAACTTTTAAAATCCTCAGGTGCTGAGGTATTTAATACCTCGGCTCTAGGCAGAAATACAATTAAAAATTCTCTAGAAGTTGAAGTACTTACATTTCTCTTTAGGAGTGCAAACTCATCTTGTCAGTTTTTGATGGCTATTCCACGCCCCAGGAAAGCAACACCGCTCTGGGTCCTTTGAGCACTAATTAACACCTGTCCCAGGTGCTCCAGGGCTGTCACAGCATCACCAGGGCACCCGGGCGAGCAGGGAGGAGCCTCAGGCGAGCAGAGCCGGCTCCAGCACATCCCCAACGGAAAACTGCGGAACCGGAGCCGCTGCGGGCTCTGCTCGGGGAGAGGCCCCTCCCTAAGGGACGTTGAAACCTCTCTCACCATCAAACACGGTCCAAGATCTGACAAAAGAAAACTGCTTCTGGATTGTTGCATCAATTGCTTGGCTCGTTCTGATGCTCCCACCGCACCCCACGATCCCACGGGTGGCAGAGTCATTGCACTTCCATGGATTCAGTCTGACCTCAGCCAGCCTCGCTCCCTCCGTGGCACAAACGCCTCAGCCGGGCTTTGCTGCCAGCCTTCCTCTCCTTTCCTCTCTTTTTAACCTTTTTCAATAGTACATGTCAGTAATCAAAGCCTCAAGGCTTAACACATCGCAGACCAGGACCCAGGAGAACGCTCCTGGCCCTCCTCGCCCTCTGATCCGACGGCCAAGGATGGAGGAGCCGAGTCCTGATCCCACCTCCAACACGATTCCAACTTGGGAAGCCCTCGGGCTGCCCAGCACCTCTCTGTGCCAGCAGCACCACCACGAAGGACACGGAAAAGTAACAGAGTCCTGTCCATTTTCCTTGGAAAAACCATTATGGCTACAAGTCAATTTGGGATTCTTTTTTTTTTTTCTTCCTTTTTTTAACAATGCAAGCTACTACACATCCTCGAGGACCTGAAGCAATGCCCACAGCAGCACTGCCCCCTCCTTCCTAGAGTACAATAATCCATCCATGCTCTCAAGAGTGACACAAGAACAAACACTTTATCCACAAAAACCTGTACACGGCATGTTCAGAACAGCGTTCAGCCAGCCTAGAGGGAATCTACACAGGGAACTCCAAGGGGACACAAGATGAGGCCCAAATGTGACCATTCTTTGTTTGCAGAGTCACCCCTCCTGTGCTCCCCGACGCTACCACATACCCCAAAAACATCAACTCTGTAGAACAACTAAGTACTTGCAAAAACCTTTTAGTAACAAATTAGCATGTGCACACAATGGAGAGGAACTATTGCTGGGGAACAATCCTACTTCGGGTTTTCAGGGGGATTATAAACAGTCTAAAAAAATCCATGTGTAAAATTCTTCTTATAAAAACCAAATGAAATCCCTATCAACGCTCAGCAGACTTCACCAACAAAGTCACTTCCAGGACAGGACGATGCCACGGCCGCAGCGCCTCCAGCCAGGCTCAGGAGTGTGTTCTGGGCCTGGCTGGGAGCAGGGGCAGGGTGGGGATGGCACCTCCTGGCCCCTCCAGGGCGGCCCTGGAGGCTGGGACAGTCTGGAAGTGCTGGGACCGGAGCTGTGGGAGGAGTGACCTGGGCGGGGAGGGCAGCAAGGACTCGGGAGAGCTGGGGTGGGACAGTGTCACCAAACCCGGCCCGGTGTGGGCACAGAGCTCCCGCCCCTGGCACAGCCCCACAGCGACACGAGGAGCTCGCAGCAGCCTCCACCCTGGGTGTCCTGCTGCCACCTCTGCCCCCTGCCCTCCACCTTCTCCAGCCTGTCCATGCAGCCCTGGCATCGTCCAGCAAGAAAGAAAACAGCTGAGGTCACTGGTGTGACAGGGTTTGCACCTGGCATGAGCTTGAACTTCCATATATATATATATATATACACACACACACATATATATATATATATATATATACACACACACACACACACGACACATGAAAGGTGGTACAAGGACAAAATTAACGGGAATCGGATCAACATGACCCAACTCAAACAAGCTTATCATCATATTGCCACTTCAGTTGATTAGTTGCAACATTTCCATGATAAAGAAAGGGGGAACCCAAAACAAGGGACAGCAAACCTGGAGCGGTGCAACCCTCCCTGAGCAGAGGGGCTCCCCAGCACCGCTGCTCCCACACCGCCTGCGCCCCACGGACATTTGGCAAAAGCTCGGAAAAACGGCAATTCCTGGGCAAATACTGAATTTAGGGACCAGGAGCGTAACACAGCTTTGAGGAAGGCGCTGGGATTTGCCCACGCCCACCTGGACAACACTTGGAGGTCAATACTAGTTTAACTAGAAATCTAGGGAAGGGGTTGCATTAGTGTTTCTGTCTCCTGCCTTTTCCTGCACAGGCAGCGGGGCGGGAGAGGGAGGAGGGAACAAACCCAACCCCACTTCGTGTTCTACATCGGCGTCTCCCAAGATTTAAGCTCTTCCTTGTTTTGGTTTTCCCAAAGTACAGCCACTACTATAGGGGCCACTGTAAGGAGATTCCTCTTTGAGAACACAGAACAAAACCAATCACATGTTTTGGCAAAGTTATCAAACACTGACAAATGGAAAGACGATGGGTGAGCCCCCTCTGGAGCACGGGATGCCTGGAGGTTGCTGTCCAGCTTCCTTACACTACAAATTGTCCACAAGGGGCATTGAACAAACGAGTCAAATCTTATTAAGCGCCTTCCCCTGCCAGAGCCATTAAAAAAACAACAGAAAAACACACCCTTAAGATCATAAGACCCAACTAGGCCCTTCTTATACATACAGTACATACATATATATAATATATATATATAAAATATACAGCTTACAGTTTTGGAGTCCTATTACAGTTAAAGCAGATTGAAAGGAGTGGGACTTTGTTTAGGAGCTCAGATCAACAAACAAGACATCTCCAAACCCCAGCAGGAGACAGCAGGTTCCAGAGGCCTCCTCACTGAGCACAGAGTGTCCCTGCAGGGAGCTGAGGGTCCTGTCCCCACCGGGAGCCGGGTCACTGAAGCGGTGTGTGAACCCAGCAGGAATGCAGCTGGAATGCAGCCCCTCTCCTCTGCAGCAGACCAGCAGGACCCCGGGGAGCCTCCCATGTGTCCCCAGCGTCCCCGCCAGCTCTGTCAAAGCCGATGTCACCCACACGGCGCGGGGCAGAGCGGGAGGGCTCCGGTTCTGGAGCTCTCCACAGGCTGGTCCCGAGCTCCAGGGAAAGGGAACAGCATCCACGCTTCTTCAGAGTTCAGAGATGCCTGGAAAATGTGCTCTTGAAACACAGTTGCTCGAAGGGGAACCGAAAAGGTCGCGCTGTGCAGCCTAAGTGCGGCACGCCTGCTCCGCTCAGGGCCTGGCCCACGAAGCCGGGGGGGACAGACTCAGCAAGGCGGGCACTGGTTTGAAGCCTACAAGAAAAGTGCAGCTGGCTGAGCGTTCCTAGAGCATGGCTGTTCTCTAAGGCAGTGCTTCTTCGGGTGAGGCAGGAGGATAAGAAGGCCTAGTTCCGTGGGGTGGTTTCCTGGTACCAATGGAGGGGATCTCTGGTTGAAGAGCAGAGCCAGCTTCCCAGGCCCAGCGTCATGTGGCCACGGCCTCCAGGTAGCTCTGCAGCTTGCGGACGGTCGTCTCATCCAGGGAGAAGAGGTCAAAGTCAAAGGTTGTGTTGGTGACGTTGAAATGCCCGGTTTCCTCAATGAGATTCACGATCTGCAGACAGGGAGGTGGATGTGAGTACAGACACAGAGCCCGTCAGGGCCTTCCCACCCCTTGGAGGAGCTCACAACAGCAAGGGAATCCTCTCCCCAAAAAAGCAAACCAGCTCCTTCTGCCTGACTAGCTCAGTCTGGACAGTGATGTGGGCACATTTCCTTTTAATCATAAAATAACAGAATACCCTGAGCTGGATCCCTCAGGATCATGATTCCATTCCCTGTCCCTGCACAGACACCCCAACAATCCCACCCTGAGCATCCCTGAGAGCGGTGTCCAAACGCTCCTGCAGCTCTGGCAGCCTCGGGGCTGGGACCATTCCCTGGGGAGCCTGGGCAGTGCCCAGCACCCTCGGGGGGAAGAACCTTTCCCTGAGCTCCATCCCAAGGCCTGGCACAGCTCCAGCCCTTGCTGGGCTCCTGTCCCTGTCCCAGAGCAGAGCTCAGCCCCTGCCCCTCCGCCTCCCCTTGGGGGGAAGCTGTCAGTCAGACTGAGCTGTCAATCAGACCGAGCTGTCAATCAGACCAGGAGATCCCAACTTTGGGATTGCTACCAGGATGGCAGAGGGAAGATGCCCACACCACACTCCTGTACCATTTCCAACAAGAACATCGCATGCACAGCTGATTTTATTTTTTCTCTCCCCATTTCTGATTTCAAAGCCAAGCAGAGCCCCTGTGGAAGGGGCTGGCTGAGGCCAGGTCGGTACCTGCTGGAGCACGTTGCGCTCCCGTAGTGCCATGAGCCGCCTGTGGAGCTCCACCAGCTCATCCGTGTAGGCCTGGAACACAAACAGGGACGCTGAAGGCTGCCACAGGGACTTCCCCAGCGAGGATCAGAAGAACTTGAGGCCCTTTCAGACATTCCCAATTTTTCCCAACTTTTTTACTGCCTCTTTCTCAAGTACTGGGTGCTTAAATACAAGTGCTCTGAAGGCCTTTTTTTTTTTTTTTTTAAATTTAATGACACTTAAACACCTGTAACCAGCTCCAAGGACAGGCCAGAAGCTTTGAGGACCTCAGTGAGGTGAAGTTCACCTTGGTGACCCTCACTGTGAGCTCCTCATGAGTGGGCTCTCCTAACTAACTCCAAATTACATGGAAATATCACGTGCATCAGTGACCAGACCCCAGCAATCTGCTGAGCAATGATCTGCGTTCAGGTACAGAGAAATTCCTGAGTGCACTGTATTCCCAGGTAGTTTTATCCAAACCACAACAGGAAATGAAGGATTGTTCACAGGCTCAACAAGCTCCTTGTTCTTAGTGTAGATTGGTTTGGGTTTTTTTCCTTAATTTTAGGATTTTTCTTAATTTTAGGTTTTTTTAGGCAGCCAACAACAGGTCTCTATCAGCAAAACTGATTCACAGAATCAGTGAATCACAGAATGGACACTGCTCTGTCATGCTTAGAAGTAAAAAGGAAGGAATTTCATTCAACAAAGGTTCCAACTAAACCTGCAAAGCAGAGCATCAAATAATCTTTGTAAGATCAAAGCCAGATGAAACTGCCTTTTAATGAAGTGCCCCAGCACTGCAGCAGTGCCCAGGCCATTGGTTCAGACAAAGGGCAAACAAATACAACAATTTCAACATTTTGCCTATGAACACCACCTGGGGCTCCAGCTATTTAATGTACAAAATTTCTACAGTGTCACTCTCCAAAGCCTGTCCTTTCAACAGCTGGTTTTTGTTAAACTCAAGCTTTTACCCTGCTGAGACAGAACAATGAACGGGCTGGGCTGATTCAGGTGGCTTTGTGGACAGTGAGGCCCAACGGTTCTGTGATGCTCAGTTCCTCAAGTACAGAATCCTGGAATGGTTTGGGTTGGAAAGGACCTCAAAGCCCATCCAGTGCCACCCCTGCCACTGGCAGGGACACCTCCCACTGTCCCAGGCTGCTCCCAGCCCTGTCCAGCCTGGCCTTGGGCACTGCCAGGGATCCAGGGGCAGCCACAGCTGCTCTGGGCACCCTGTGCCAGGGCCTCAACACCCTCACAGCCAACAATTGCTGCCCAATCTCACATCCAGCCCTGCCCTCTGGCAGTGGGAGCCATTCCTTGTGTCCTGGCACTCCAGGCCCTCATGAATGATGCCTCCCCACAGGACACACCTTGTCATACGTTCCCTTCTTCAGGATCTTCTCTGGCTTGTTACAAGACTCTGGGCTTTTTCTTCCAGATGCCTGAAGGGAAAAGAAACCAACAACAGGACCAAAATTAGCTCAGGGAACACAGGGGTGTCACAGCAGCTGGAAAGGGAGGAATCACCTGAGGACAAGAATAGGGAAAATTTGGTGCAGGTGGGAATTTCCAAGGCAGGGACCAGGACAGGTGGGAAGCAGAGCTGTGGGAAGGAGGGATTTCATACCTTGTTGTTTGCTGGGGGCAGCTTCTGCCCAGGAGGCGGCTCCCGGCTGGGCGGGCACGAGTCGGCGCTGTTGTCACTGTCACTGTCACTGAGGCTCAGTCTGAAAAGCCACCAGCAGAGAATGAGCATCACCAGGCAGCAGCAAACTCATCAGCTGCCAGCTGAGCCACACACTGCTGAGGGAGATGCTCGTTTTTATCACAGACTACTGCACTGCCTGGGAGAATGGGCTGCTGAAATTCCAAGGATCCCATTTTTCCCGGCTGATGTCACCTTGCATTCCCAGAGCAGGGAGCTTTAGGTGACACAATACAGGTAGCAGTTCAACTCTGGCAGACACAAGTCCCCTAGAACAACTAAGCATCACTTCCTTTCACAAACAACAACTCCAGGAATTCCTCCCAATGTTACAAAGCATCTGCATGAGATGTTCACTGACACCTACACAGGCAAAAAATGCACTTAAGTGTTGCTGTTGGTGTAACCTCTAAGATTTCCAATTTATTCTCATTCTCCCTTGGCCCTACAGATATGGCAGGTACCCCACAACTAAACTGGTTATCCCCTAAAGGTCTACAAAAAAACCCTTCAAAGCCTCTCCATTCTTATTTTGTTGATGATGACAAGTGCAAGAATGGGTATCTGGTTTTTTTTGGTGACCACCAGCAGCATTTCCAATGTGCAGCTGCTCTCTGGGCCAAGCATTCGGGTTCAAGTATTCACTGAGACCCCAGGTTTCGGCTGTAACAGAATTTCCTGAGGGAAGAAGGAAGAAGTTCAACTCTTCCCAGGGCCTGGAGCAGGAAACAGCTGTCACTGAGGAGTGGAGCAGCCAACACAGGATGGGCAGAGTGACTCCAGAGCCCTGACAGCCCAGGCAGCCAGAGCAGCACACTCTGCCTGTCCCCCACACGTCCCTAATCCCTGCAGATCAAAGGTGTCACCCTCCAGCAGCTCTGCAGAGATCTGAGGGTCACAAAGTGACTGTTTGAAGGGGCTCAGTCACTGACACCTGCCAGCTCAGCACCCCTCAGTGCTGTCCCCTCATTGTGCTCTTCAGCCAACCCTACTGCCACCAGCTCTGTGTCCCCACACAGTCTGCCCTTCCTCCACACAGAGCCCTGTGACTCCTCCCTCCAGATGGAGAGTGCCCTAAAATCCCAAAAGCAGAACAAAGATCCACCCAAACCCCTCTGCTTGGATTTGTTACCACCTGGAATCCCGGCTGACGGGGTTTGCTTTGACTGCTGCCTCCTCTCCCGAGGAGCTGTCGTCATCGTCCGACTCCTCCGACTGCAGATCCTCCACCATGGAGCGCAGGGGGCCTGGGGCAGGTGGGAGAAGGGAATTCAGCACCAGCACAGCTCCACCCACCCCTGGCACCTAAACTGAGACACATCCTGACTCCCAGTGAGATGTGACTGGGAAAGGAGCCTGGCCCAGGCTGGAGCTAAAGCAGAGCTGACAAACTTTACAACTCCCTCCCTTCCCAAATGAGAACAAAAGGACACATTTTTCATGCGTGTGGAGTTGATTTAAATGTCACTGGAGACAGGAGCAGTGCTGCATTTGCTGCACTTGGAACATTTACTGTTGCCAGTCCCTCTCTGGGTTATCGGTGGAGGGATCTGAAAAAGGAGCTGTTGCACACTGGCAAAGTGATGAATAGCACATTTATAATTTTTAATAAAACATAGATGAGATTGGAGGAGAACTGTTCTGGTGATTCTACAGATCAGGCAGCAGCAACACATTTATAAACCGAGGCAGAAACCAAAGCCAAAAGGGAAAGAACCAAACCCAGAGGGATTCCCTACTCATAAATTAGCTGCCAAGAGAAGAAAAATACTTGTTCATGATGTTATAACATTATTGCCTTTTCTTGCTGAAGCATCACAGCTCCAACACATGGCTGCATGCAGGGGACTATTATTATAGTGCTGGAAAAGCAGATTTAATTCTCTTGAGCCTTTTAAGGTTACACAAGGAAAGTTCTAACAAACCATTTCTTGCAACACACCTTGACTGTGGTTCTGAGATGGCTCGAAATCAGAGTCAGAGCTGGAGTCGGAGCTGGAGCTGGAGTTGGAAGGGCTGGACTGGACAGACTTAACCCCCCATAAAAGGGAAACAAAAGAAAAAGAATCTTAATCTTTCTAATCCAGAAAACCAGAGCACAAAGCAGTGTGAGGACAGCAGCATCTGAGCACTCTACAGCATCACCCATCACTGAATACAGTTATTGGGATTACAGAAAAAAGCAAAATTTGAAGTGAATAAAAACATTTCTAGAAGTCTGGCAGGACTTCTGCTCAGCACTCCTTGGAGCAACATCAAGGACTCTCATCAAACCCCTGCACACCATGAAGTTCAAACCCCCCAAAAGATGATAGGGAGCATCTGAAAAACATTTAAATGAAAACTCATACTTTGAAGTGTGACAGATGACCAGCACAGAACCCACAATTACCCAAACCCTCTTAAAATGTGTATTTATTGTACCCACCAAGGTTCCCTTGAACCTCAGACTGATCACTGACCATGGAATTACAGGATCATGGGATGGTTTGGGTTGGAAAGGACCTTGAGGATGATTTAACCCAAACCACTGTCCCAGGCTGCTCCCAGCCCTGCCCAGCCTGGCCTTGGGCACTGCCAGGGATCCAGGGGCAGCCACAGCTGCTCTGGGCACCCTGTGCCAGGGCCTCAACACCCTCATAGGCAACAATTCCTGCCCATTCTCCCATCTAGCCCTGCCCTCTGGCAGTGGGAGCCATTCCCTGTGTCCTGTCCCTCCAGCCCTTATAAATAGTTCATTTTTCCTGCAGGCTCCTTCAGGCACTGGAAGGCCACAATGAGGTCACCCCAACCCCTCTCTTCTCCAAGGAACAATCCTAGCTCTCTACCCCTTTCCTCACAGACGTGGAGATGTCTATCCCAGCTAGCTCACATGATTCCAAAATGAATTCTAAATTATTATTATATCCTAAACCCAGTTGTCTCTACACCAGTTTGAGTGATTCACTGGCTCTACTGAACTGTGGAACATAACAGAGACCAACTCAACCCTTGTGACCCCAACTCTGTCAGCACTCGGCAGAAATAGCAGGAGTATCCTGTGCAGTAAGAGTGAGTGAGGAGTAAATGAACTACTGGTAACAGCAGCGTGCAGGAAGAAAATCTGGGTGAGATCGGGAAATTTTAATCGCAAATCCGACCCTGAGCAGCAATCACCTGCAACAGCCCTGGGAACCGCCAGAGGGCAGAAGAGGCCACGGCAACTCCCTCTGCCCCCAACAGCTCCTAAAATCCCCTTAAAATGGGGTTTTTGCTACTCAGGTGGGTTCTAGCTTAAAGATTCTCCAAGTACTGTATATCTTGCCTTTTTAAAAGTAATACCCTGGAAACGAGCATTTCAGTTTCACTGTTTCGTTCCTAGGGATCCACTTACTACTACTGCTGCCAAATCCTGATGCTGGAAGAATCACACGTGCTCACTGATAAATAATTTGACAGAGGGAGAGTTAATACTATGAAAACCTTGACATGGGCACAAAGAGGCACAATGGCAGCTTTGACAATCGGTAAGTGAAAGTGGCAGCACAAGTTTTTCCTCCAAGTTCACCCTTTATAATTCCTCACAGAGCCCCTCCTGTCTGTGCCCAATCCCCACCTTGTCCCTAGCCCAGAGCACGGAGTGCCACATCCAGGCCCTCCTTGGACACCTCCAGGGATGGGGACTCCAAACCTCCCTGGGCAGCCCCTTCTGATTGCTGACCACCCTTTCCATGCAGGAATTCTTCCTGGTGTTCGACCTCACCTTCTCCTGGCCCAGGCTGAGGCCATTTCCTCTCCTGTCCCTGTTCCCTGGGAGCACAGCCCGATCCCCCCGGCTGTCCCCTCCTGTCAGGAGCTGTGCAGAGCCACAAGGGCCCCCTGAGCCTCCTTTTCTCCAGGCTGAGCCCCTTCCAGCTCCCTCAGCCCCTCCTGGCGCTCCAGCCCCTTCCCCAGCTCTGTTCCCTTCTTTGGACACGCTCCAGCCCCTCAGTGTCCTTGTCCTGAGGGGCCCCAAACTGGACACAGCACTTGAGGTGTGGCCTCAGCAGTGCCAGCACAGAGGGACCATCCCTGTCCTGGTCCTGTCAGCCCCACTGTCACCCAAGTATTGGCAAGAGTTTCATTATTTCACTGTAAGAAGGGGGAAATGTATCAAAAATGGTATTGCAACCCTTGGGAAGGGTTCAGGAGCAAAGGAGAACAATTTAACAATTCCATTATCTGTTCTATTGGCACATTGCAGGAGCCCTGAATGTTCAGGGAAATTTCAACTTGGAAGTGGAGAGCAGAGAGAACAGGTTGTCCTAGAGAGGCCGGACATGTCCAAGGCCAGGCTGGACAGGGTTTGGAGCACCCTGGGATAGTGGAAGGTGTCCCTGCCCATGGCAGGGGATGGAACTGAGTGAGATTTAAGGTCCCTTCCAACCCAAACCATTGTGGGATTTTATGAATATTTTCAAGCTAACGGAGCACAGCTCTTGCATCTGAGCCACAGCTCCAATCCTACATCCCTCATTCCTGCTAAAATGCAGGTGTTCCCTTAAAATGACTTCACAGGAGCTAAGCAGCAGTTGTTGGGAGATAACCCATCTCTCCTTTTGCCATTAACACCATCAGCTCTTTGAGCCAGAGGAGGATGCAGCTGGACACGCTCCGTATGCTCAGTGACTGTCACCGGGATGTGACCAAAGCGACGCCGACAATGGCAAAAAGCAACGCTGCCTCCCATCCCTGCCTCTCCCTTTTGTCAGCACTGAGGCAGCCAAGCATGAGGCCAGTTCAGGGAACTGGACTTGAGGGGGGAGGGAAAAAAAAAAAAAAAAAAAAAAAAAAGACCAAGTAATTTCCAGCAGGAGCTGAAAGAGGAGAAACTCCATCCCTCTGCAGAGTCCCCCTCTGAGCTCCCAGGCCAGGAGCACAAATGGGAGCAGGGCTGCTCCTCTCCACAGCAGCCTGTAAAGATTTCAGCTGGGAGCCACTGGAGCTGCAACCCCGGAGCTGTTGCACAATCCGCTGGCTGCAGCAGCAGAGCTGATTTAAGAGTTTCCGGGCCCTGGTCCACCTCCAGCTCAGTGATGTGGCTCCCACACCACACACAGCTGTGCCAGGAGAAACCCTGGAGCAGCAACCAGCAGTGCACCCAGGGTGCAGCAGGGTGCTGGGGCTCAGGTTCCACAGGAACCTCAGCTGCTGTGAGGGACACTGCCACCGCTCCCTGTGTGTGACACAGTGTCCCCAGGTCCCACTGTCCAGCGCCCACCAGGAGCTGGGGCCAGGGAGGACACAGGGCAGGAGAGGCTGCAGCAGGAGCTGAGCCCCACTGTCACAGGCTGTGGTTCCATCAGCTCACACCGTGGGGACCGAGAGGGGCCGGGGACACCTCGGGGACACCTCCAGGATCAGCACAGTCACAGGTTCGCAGGGAGGGCTAGGAACCTAGAACTGAAATGTGGAGCTTGCTGAGCACTGCTGCACCTTGAGTAAAAGGCTAAAAGGGGAGAGAAACTGCCTCTTAATGCCCAATGTGCACATTTAATCCATCTGGGAAGTAAAGTCCTAAAATCCCAGAATGGTTTGGGTGGGACGGGACCTTAAAGCCCCTCCAGTGCCACCCCTGCCATGGGCAGGGACGCCTTCCACTGTCCCAGGGTGCTCTGATCCCCATCCAGCCTGGCCTTGGGCACTGCCAGGGACAGGAATTCTCTGCAGAGTGGAATAAACACTTCCCAATAAACTCTTCCACTGGGAATCCTGCAGATAAAAAACCCTTCCCAACAAACACATTAATATTTGCTGCATCACAGTACTGATTAAATCATAATACAAACTGTCCCTAGAAAAATCATCTTAATAAAATAAACCTTTCTTGAAGTGGTCAGGAGGAACCAGTTCCAGAATTCCCATGACATTATCCTGTGAACCCCATTACAAGATACATGGCTTATTTATAACAAATATACCAGTGAAAAGGAGCAAGAGTTTGGATTTGCGTGTCCCTTGCATTTTTTTTTTTTTTTTTTTTTGCCTTCTTTTGGAAAACACTTTTTAGAAAACAGAAGATGAGGAATGTTCTGAGTTGTAAAAAGGGAAAAATATTTAGACAGCTTTTAAAAATAGTAGTACAAGAACATAATTTGTTTTATGTTTCACAACACAACTTATTTAGATTTAGTGGCATGTGGTTGTATTTTGAGCTTCAGCCAGTGGCACATTTTTTACAGGCCATGGCAGGAAGAGGGGCTTTATTTACATTTAATACTGGGGTTATTTCGTTACCAAAACTGAGATGATTTCTCTCTTTTCTGAAATAAGATCATTTTCTAAAACATTGCTATCATGAGCAGAAAGAGGCTCTGTACCTCTTGTAGCTCTGTAGATCTCACTGCAAGGGATGATTGAGGCACTATAACCTTAAACTCTGACTTTTAGGTAACTGGCTGCAGATAAATCTCAGTAAAAGTTTGTATCTGAAACAGGAGCTAAACCACACAGGAAGAATATTTAATTTTGACTGGAGTTTCAAAGAAGAATTTTATTTGAGATGCAACCCAGCCTAAGCATTTACCAATCTGCTGCTCTATCTTCTCTGAGAGATTATTTTTAACATTTTTTTAAGGCAGGGATTTAACATCATCCTTCCAAACTGGTAAAGAATAAATCCAGACTCACCTCTGACTTGAAAGAAGTTTCATCCTCTGAGTTTGACTCCTCCATTTCCACGGGCTTTTTGATCTCCTTGGCCTCGCTCTCAGATTTTACCTTCTCCACTTTGGCATTCATCTTCTCCTTGGTTTGTTTCTTCTCTGGATACGAGGAAGACGAGGTTCTGGGAGATGTCCCCAGGATATTCTTTACCCCTTTGGAGCTACTCTTTTTTTGTTTTTTGGCACTAGGCTTTGGTGACTCCACATTGGAGGGCCTCTTGCTGGAAGACTTTAACTCCGGCTGTGGCCCCCCCTTTGGAGAGGTGTTCTCCAGTTTGGTCTCCTTCACAGCCAGTTTTGGTTCCTTGAAAGCAGCTTTTGGAGGTGCCTTCTCCTCCTTAGGCAGTTTGTTCTCAGCTTGGTTTTCTGGAGGAATCCTTCAAAGGCTTGTTCTGTTCTCTCTCAAGGTCTTTGGAGGAGTTTTTGCTCTCAGAGTCTTTCCTGGGCCTCTCCCTGTGCTCCTTGGTTACTTTATGTGGCTTGGATGCTTTGCTACTTTCCTTGTTTGCATCCTAAAATTCAGCAACAGAAACATGCAAGCTGGGTATGAAACTGCAGCTCTGCACAGAACGATAAAACACATCCTCATAAATCACATGGCAGCGTTTGTTCCGTGCAGAAATCCACCCCCCATGCCCAGGTAAACATCCACACTTCCCTCAAGCTGCTGCACACAAGCTGGCAGTGGGAACTTCAACATTTAGGAAAGGATGAAACACATTCTACTCCTTTCCAGGGTCTGTCAGAGGTCTAGAAACATCTACAGATGTTTAATTCAGGTTTAACCTGAATGCAAACACAGATGCACCTCTCAGGGCACCCTGGAGGAAGGGAAGCAGGAGATTGTTCTCTCTAACAACTGGCAATTTTCACCAGAGCTCGTCTCAGAGCCCTTTATTCCTCTGCTGTGTTTTCCAGTGCTTAATTCCTGACCAAAATTAAATCAGCCACTAACAGGTAAGTCATCTTCACTCTGTTTCATAACATCAGAGGGCAGAACTGAAGTGCCAGAGTGTTTAGAGCCCTGAAGAACACGGCTATCAGAATCAAATTACACTGGAAAATGAATTGTTGTTAATACCTGCGACTGTTCAGGCTGATAAAGTGCATGTAATCTGCTCCAAAACACATTGCTTGGGGATTGTTTCTCCCATGTAGGATTATACAAAAATAGCTTCAGTACATAAGGGAAAAAAAAGAAAAAACTTGAGGCTCTTTGGAAGTCTCAGGACCTGGCTACTGCTGGAGGCAAACATCCAATCTGGAAAGCACCCGTTGGACCGAGTGAAGCGTACTTGATGTTCTCTCCAGCACTGCCCTGAGGACAGAGGAAGGGCTGACTTTCCACTCAGCCTTCCTGCCAAGAGGTGCAGGGACTCAGAGTGCAGCTGAGCATGGCAGACAGCGAGAGAGCCACGGAATCCATGCTCAGCATCGAGGACACAACCAGAACCATCAGAGAGGATTTCGTCCGTCTTTAAGGAAGATACCATTCACCGAAAATTCCCTGTCTTGCACATTTAATTTTCTTCTCAAAACTTCCCTGGAGAGAAGTCTATCAGATCATAAAAAAGCCTCCTAAAGGCTGGGAAGTTCCAGACGATTAACTACTGAACTGCAGAGTACAAGGAGGTTCAGAATTAGCAGCAGCCAGGAACAGCTGCTGAACAAGCTCTCAGCAGCCTGGCCTCAAAGACTCCCTCACCTCGGGCTGACCCAAACGTGTGCTGCACTGACCTTTGACCCATGGGAGGGTTTGGTCTTCTTGGGATCAGAGAAGGCAGAGAGAGGTATCGTGGGCAGCATCGGATAATCGGGACTTGGCCTTGAAACAGTCTCTGCTCCTTCTGGCATCACCATTACCTGGGAATAAAGAGGAGGGAAATTATGTCTGTGCAAAGTCTCACGGACTATTAACTATTAACACACGATTATGTTAAGCCACTTGCTCAATTAACACACTATTATTCATCTTTTCAATGTTTTTTTCCTCGCCTGCTTAAAGGCCATAAAAAGATATTGTCTATGGAATGCTCAGTTTCAACTCCTCAAATACAGAATATTAAACCCACAAAAACTGAAAGGCAGCAATGCAATATCGAGTGTCTTTCCCAAAGGGAATGCCAATATTCTGAGCACAGGCAGGCAATAAAGCTCTGGACAAGAACTGTGTGTTCTGCTGCAAACGCTCTTCCCCTGAAAAAGGGTAGGGAGATAAATCTGGAAGGAATGAGCAAGGCTTTCTTGGTTTAGGAGAAGCTGAATTCACTCTTTCGGGGAAAAAAAAAAACAAAACAAAACCAGGGCTTGGGTCTCTCCCTTCATAAAATCATTAACACCAAGCACTGAGCTCCATGGAACAATTCCCTTACCTTCCCTACATTGTCAGGATAATTCTGTGCAAACTTGTCGCCAGAGAAAAGGCATCAAAAGTGATTAACAGCTGAAACACCTCAGTACACAAGGATTAAAACACCATACTGTGAAAATCCTAGAAAGCAGATGATGTTCCAGCCATCCTAGGGCTGAAGTGAGCACCTTCCTCTCTCTGCCCAGTGCTGGCACACTGAGGAACAGGAAACATGGACTGATTTGGATTGAAGGGGCTTTAAAACTGATCTTATTCCATGCCCTGCCGTGGGCAGGGACATCTCCCACTATCCCCAGTTGCTCCAAGCCCTGTCCAACCTGGCCCTGACATCCTCTGGCTCATTACACACTTCTCGCACTTTGTGGCTTGGACTGATTTGCCCAGATCCTGCAGTTATTTGAGGATCATCATTTAGAGTCTATTGCTATTCATTACCTCCCAGATGGAAGGGTTCAGCTACTGTAGCCACCCATGGGCCTTCTAGAGAATATCTATTTCCCCCCCACACACCTGTTTTTACTCTATATTGTCCAAATTTTTATTATTTTTTTATTATCTAAGCCACAAGTAGCTGATGCCAGGTTTAGAGGTCATTTGTTGACCAAGAAGCACTAACTATTAAGCTAGAATACCCAAATTAATAAGGAATGTTTTGAAAGTCTCTCTCCTTCTCTGAGCTTTTGTGTACTGACCCAGCTCCTGGCATCAGGAAGGTCACAGGTAATTGCAGCTGCCTCACTGACAGCCTGCAACATCCACAGCAGATCTCACTTTCCAGAGGGGTTTTCTGCTTTGATATTAATGCTCACATTTAAATTGACAAACGAAGTGTCACCAATCACACACCAACAACAGATTTGTTCTGCTGCAAGGGCTGAAGCCCTATAACCACGAGTCAAAACTGGCTGGGTCATCTTTTAAATGAATGCAGAAAATTGCTTGAAGCTTGCTGGGCTTAAAGAAACCTCAGAGCAAAACAAGCCCATTCCTTTTAGGATCCCAAATTGGGCACTTACCCCTCCAGCCCTGATGAGTTTGCGCCTGAATTCCTTGGTGGGGTTGTTGAAAGTCAGTTTCTCACAACGAAGGTGGTTCACAGGTGGGTTCCCCTCCAGATTTAGGAACAGGTCATACGTGAAACAAACCTTTTTGGGCTCCTCCTGAAAAGAAGAAAGGCTTTGGGAAACCGGAAGAAGCTTGGCAAGCACATTAAGTCTGGGGATCCGAACAGTCACTCCTAAAAATCCCAAATAAACCACCAAGTGTTGCACTCATGCAGTTTTTCACCATGAGATCAGAGAGCTGGAAATTAAACTGTTTGTGCTTGAGGTTAACATTGTTCATCAGGAACTCAGGCATGAGGCTTCTCACTGCAAAACAATGCATGGACACAGGTTTTGACACAAAATTGTCTGTTTAAAGCTGTTCAAATCTCCCCAGAAAAGCACATTCACAAGCTTTATGCACTACTGTTTTCACCAAAATTCAGATCCTATCTCCTCTGGGAAGCAACTCTAAGTATCAATATTAAGAAAAGCATAATCCTTTTTGAGAGAAAGAACAACTTCTGAACTCCCATGATCTCTGCGGGCACCAAGGAAAGATTAAACGCAATGGGAAAAGGATGGCTTGGTTTGTAAAATCCTTTTCAATATGCACATTGCAGGGGCTGAATGGGAAGATATCCCAGGCTTTTGAACTTTCCAAGGGCACTTTCACCCAAGCAATCCTGAGTTTGTATGCGTGGTGGGGGGATCATCTGCGCCTCACTGCCTCTGTTCCACCTGCTGCGTTTGCAGCACAGAATGGAAGAAATCCCCCTCTTTCCCCCCCAAAAATTGCAAATACTCTTCTTGTGTGTTACAAATATCGACAGGACACTGCCTGGTGTTTCTTGCAGTTTGCATTTCCAAGCTGGAAATTCAATGTGGCAAGAGAGACTCTGCTGGGAAGCCCGGCGAGGCCGGCGGTGCCCTGCGCATTTCCATGAATGCATCCCACGTGCCTCGTTCCCTGCGCAGCACCGAGCAGCTGCACAGCAGTCTTTTCCAGAATTCCCATCCAGCAGCTCGATTTCCTGGTGCAGTGGCATTGTTGGATGGGAACAGGCACTGCAGGCTCCCAGCCCCAGCCATTACATTTGCTGAAAATAGGTTGAAACGGCTTCAGACCATCCTGGTTCCTGCTGTTTGCTCCAGAGGCCATTCCTTGGACAAACTGCACCTCTAACAATACAAAGGGTGGCAGCTACTCCTGGTTTACATCAAAATCGGTACCCTGAGCTCATCTAGGAGTCAAGGTCTTGGATCCTCACCCTCAAACAGGGGCAGGCATCAACAGACACAGAGAAGAGTCTCAGATTAATGTGTGGCCAATGCCAGGTCTTCAGACCCTCTTTTGGCAAAGTTCTGAAGAATCCACACGCTCCTGAAAGGAGTTTACTAAAACAGATAGATAGGAGGAAAAAGAAAAATCCTTGCAAAATCCACTGCCCTGTCATTTGCCTGTTTTCCATGCCCATTCTCATTAACGGAATCATTAGCGAGCTCTGCGTGTGTGCTCGCTGCAGTTCAAACAGCAGCTGCACAGGGTCCCTCAAAGCCTAATAAACTGAAATGAAGGATGAATAGAAATCCAAATGTGGCCTAATAATGGCTTCTAAAACGCTTTCCCTGGTTTACAACAGAGTAAATAATCGTGGCTCTATCAGCAAGCACAGGCTTTGGTCAGGAGATGTTTTGCCATCCCATTACCAGCTCTGCTTTGTCATTTGTCCATTTGCTTTCCGAGCAGAAGAGAGGCAGCAGATCCCTTTCCCTCTCACCATGGGTATCACATTTTTTGGTGCATTTTTCACAAGCACTGAAATTATTTATCCTGTGTCTGTAGAATTTTTGTAGAATTAAGGCAGCTTTTTAATGTGATATTTCTCCAGCTCAGAGATCACAACTGCCCTGGGAATTAGCCCCAGCAGAGTGCCCTGATCATTAAAATCTCCTTTGTATCCCCCAGGCCATAAGGAGCCCCACACCCCCCCCAGTGAATAGTTGAGATTACAGCACTCCTAAAAGAACCACCACAAAAGTCTCAAAGCAAAAAGCTGCAAATAAACATTCTTTCCTTTACTGCCCTCACTGCCCAGCTAATGATTACAGCTCAGGCCACTCCAAAGCTTAATCCATCCGGTCCTCCCTAAAAGGTTCTTCCCCCAGACAACCATCAAGGGGAAGAAGGAGGGGGAGAAACCCAAGGAAAAATCTCTCTCAATTGACCCAGACCTACCCATCCTCTAACTCTAAATGGAAAGCCAGGCTGAGTCCACAGTGCCACACTTCAAAGCCTTTCTCAATAACCTGTTGGGATCCACACATCCTGCTGCTGGGGGCTGCAACCCAGAGTAGGATCTTTCCCACCCTACAAACTTTGGTACAGACAATCCTACACATCCTTCACGTACTCCTGCTTCAGTAGCAACTACAGACACAAGCCAAGCTTTGCTCTTAGGGAATTCCACCTACTGATATTCCTTGATGTCAATCAGAAAAATTGACAAGGGAAGACACTTTGCTGCTCCCAAGACCATCAGCTTTTCTAAAGGGCCCTACATCCAAGAAAAGCTTTAAAAAGTGGGGATCATGTCCATTTCTAACTGGTAGGTATGAATTGTTCAGATTCAAATTCAGTGGTGCATTTAGCCATGAAATGGTTAAGCTGGTGCACGGATGTCTCAGCAAGGCACCTCAGAACCTCACTTTGCATCTGCCCCTTAAATCCCAGGATGCCAGAGAAGTAAACTACAAGTGAGCACCACAAAGCCAGGGCTTTTATTTGCAGCTGCTGTAAACTTCCCTTCATCCAGTGAATCCCCCTATTCCACCTCCAATCTCCTGAGCTGGGTACATTAGGTTTTATTTTTACTGCTTCCTGTCTGCACGGCCTGCCACTGCGCTGTTACGAGCTCTGAAGCCGCTTTATTTTTCCTTTGAGTTCTGAAATAATGGGTTAAAGTTCTTTTGGCACTTTTTGTAAGAGGAGGAATCTTTAAAAGTCTTTTGTTAAAATTTCCTTGTCTTGTTTTTAAGGCAGGGTGTGCCCTTTGCCACCTAACACAAATCAAAAGAATTTCACTGGTAGCGTGCGCATAAAGCTCATAAATCACTTTTAGAAAGCCATAAAACAAAATTATCTACAAAAATCTAGCACACCAAGGAAGCAGGCTCATGGTTATTCAATAACTATAACATCTACCACCACTTCCCTTTTGCCATAGATCCAGCCTGACAGAGGCATTTATCCGGAACGTCTGGAGAAATGAAACCCCTTCCCAGGCTGGTACAACCCGTCTGACTGGTCCTGGAGCAGCTTCCACACAGGGCATTGGAAAGGGAATAGCCCAATATTCAGATTTGGAAATAATCAGCCTTATGTTCTACTCAGAAATCCATGAACCACCCTTATCTTTTGGGAGGTTCTCCAGGGTTAAGTATTGAGGACTCTCCTCAATCAGATGCTTATTACTTCGTTTGAAAATTAGGTTTTCCTAATATATTTTTACTTTATATATATAAAATGAGCACAATAAATATATTAGTATAAATAATATGGATTAGTGTAAATATATCTCTTTATCTACTCGCTACTCCAAGACAAGCACTTACTAATCTACTAACTCTTACAAATACATGGTATGAAGCTGGCATGGCTGATAAAGCTTTTGTCTTTGCAAACACAGCCTTGCCACACACTGCAAATATATATACATATATATATAAATATAAATATATATTATGTGTATTTTCAGCACCTGGAGGTGCCTATGGATTTGCCACACTGAATGGTTACTCAAATACACACAGCCCAGGGGTTTTGGCCACGCTCAGATAAAAGAATGGGTAAATTGATAATCCATCCTAATTTCTGACAGAAAAAGGTAAAAGCAAAGTTTCTCCAATCAGCAGCAGCAGGACAAAAGAAATTGCTGCAGGTTTGGGAAGGAAGATGGTACAGGACTGACCAAATGTTTCCCTCAAAGGGCAGACAGAAGGACAAGTTTCACTCCTCCTAGCCCAGGTTTCAGCAACACTGAATAACCTCCAACGGGTCAAAGCTACTCCTCCTCTCCTCGAACCTGTGCACATCCTGCCCCAAACGGCAATTTCAGTAAAATCAAATGTCTCATGCAAACACAGGCTCTTCAACCTTCCTTAGGCCAGTCCCTTCCTGACAGCACAGCCCTGACACCAGTTGCAGCTGATCCTGTTTCACCTCCCCTGCCATATGTGCAGCCCACCTACAACGTCTCCACTGCGTTCCTACTTCGATACACAAATAATTTTCCCATTTTCCAATATTTCTCTATTTGTTTTCTATATCACCTCTACAAGGGTTGCAGAAGGGGTAAAATATGCATATTTTTCTTTTGAACCTCACTGGAAAAATCAAACGAATTTCACTGCTTTCTTTGCTTATCTCTTTCTCACTAATAGGAAAAACCCAAGTTCCATGTATCCATTATGTAAATCCTGGAAGGCTTTTATCTCCAGCACTAAAATTAGGAGGTAGCATCTTTAAAGAGACTTTAATACATCATCTTATCCATGTTGCATTAATATCATCTGCCTTATATCAGAATAACATGAAAATCTACTAGACCTTTAGCTTTGTGGGGAGGATTGATCTAATTTGATTAGGATACAAAAAATGTCACAGGGAATGAATACCAAAGCCAGACCTGTATTAAAGCCTCCAGATTACAACATGTACCACTAGAAGAGATTTATTTGGAGACAACAACGAAAAAAAGCCTCCAGACTGTTGAAATTGAGGGGGAGAGGGAAGGCGAAGAGCAGGAGAAAAACAGCAACGCATTTGTTGTACCCGGTTTGTATCGATTCGAGCACCAGAAGCCACTCACAGCAGCCCTCGTTACAGGAACACAAAGGATTTCAAAACAAAAATAGCACACTAACATTTCCAGTCCAAATGATCTGCTGTCATTAGCCAACTCGACTTTCAAAAGCTTTATCAATCAACCTGATGAGCCCCTGCCATTTGTTTTTCAGGATCAGTTACAGCAGCAAAGGCTCTGCCAGTGTTAAAGGAGACGACGAGTCCTGTGGCTGCTCAGAGCTCCCAGCTGCCCAGGCTTACTGCAATATTCACAATTTATATTCTGCAATTCAAATACCGACCCTGAGAAAGCACCTACTCATGGAGGAGCTGGATTATAGCACAGGAAGGACAAACACAGGCCAGCAGTGTTCACAAAGGATAAGAACAGCTCTTACACCTTTTTCACACTCAGCTGACACTTCCCTATCTGACAAAAAGGCACCAAGAGCACTGAGCCTGCTGCTCCAAACGCACAATGAAAACAAAAAGGGAGTCCTCCAACACAAAGAATCAATGGGCAATTTTATGCCAAGTTGCTTAAAACATCCCTGATGAAGTTCATTAAACCAGTTCTTAGTAAAGCTGTTCCTTCCCAGAGCACAGGATGGTATTTCTTCAGCAAAAGCAAAGAGCACTCCGGCTCTGACAGCCAGGATTTGTCATCCCAGTAACAAATCAGAACAGGGAAAGGAAATGGCTAAGAAAGGAGGCTTAAATTGTAGAAAAAAAACCCATTTCAGCCAACCAAGGCAAAGATCAATCTCCACAGACTGGCTCACTCTTTCTTTAAATCCTTTCTATTCTCACCTTCATAAAGCTAAACATGCATCGATAAACAAATCCCAAAGCCTCTGAAAGTCTGGTTTCAGCAAAACAACAAAAATGTGTCAGAATGTGAGGAACATATGGCCACAAAACCCACCCAGCTCCCCTGCTCAATCACCTCCAAGGAACCTTTTCTCCCCAACCCCAGAACCAATCCATACCATCTACTTGAAGAGAATTACTCAAGGATGAGTCTCAAATGCTGTAATCAGTTCACAATATCTGCTGCACACACACCAGCTGATCCCCACCACTGTCAACAGGTTTACACAGATCAGAGTGAACACAAGGTCTTGAAGCAATGAAGACTTTAATTTATTTGATGTTTTAACACCATCTTCTTTAATTCAGAAGAACACAGGTTGTATCCTAAACCTTTGCCTCCTACCCCTCTTTCCCTATCTTTAATTTTTACTATAACCCAATCTTTGCATTTCTGTTTCTGTAGAAGTATTTACCTCTCAAATTTCCTTCAACTCCACTTACTGCAAATGATCAGAGCTCTTAAAATTCCCTGAAGGCGTCATCACTGGGCAATGGTGGACAGAGGAACCCAGCTCCTCGCAAAGAATCCCAGAATACCCTGAGCTGGAAAGTCTCCCACAGGGACCATCAATCCAGCCCCTGTCCCTGCACAGACACCCCAACAATCCCACCCTGAGCATCCCTGAGAGCGCTGTCCAAACGCTCCTGCAGCTCTGGCAGCCTCGGGGCTGGGACCATTCCCTGGGGAGCCTGGGCAGTGCCCAGCACCCTCGGGGGGAAGAACCTTTCCCTGAGCTCCATCCCAAGGCCTGGCACAGCTCCAGCCCTTGCCGGGCTCCTGTCCCTGCTCACGCCTTCAGCAGCAGCTTCTGAGCTCCCTGCAATCCTAAGTTATTTCACGGCTGAATCTGAAAACGTGTCTTTGTTCCAATGATGTGCTTGAAGATGGAACATTTTCCACCTTTTACCTCAACCACCACTTGCCCCAATTAAATGATGAGAGGTGCTGCCTGAAACTCCTTAATTAGCAAATTGTTAATCAGCTTAAAAATGGAAAAGAACTTCTCCAGAAAACACACAGCTAAAAAACAGGGCAAAATGAGTGTTTTGAAGATCTGTAGATTTGAAAACAAGCCTGCAACTATTTATTTGTCATGTTTCTGAAGACCAAAATGTCAGAAACAACGAGCCTTCTCCTAAATTAACGGCTCCTTCCATTGTTTCCAGGGAGAACAGAGCCCACCTATTTCCCTTATTTATAAAAGCCACCTCTCTGCTCGGTGCTGGGGAACAACTCTGCAGTCACGTGCGTGGAGAAACAATGAGGAGTGATGACCCCAGTGGGTGTGAAAGCAAGTTCTAGTCAGAAAAGCTGCCAGCTCCATATTCCATGAGGAACACAGGAATATGAGGGACAGAGGGAAAAGAAAACACAGGAATGCAGATGGCAGACATAGCAAACGTGAGCACCTACAAAAAGACACAGAAATGAGGGAGATCTGAGGATTTGTGAAAGAAACCACTGGAGAGCTGCAGGGAAAAGGGAAGAGCGGGGAACAGCTGGGTGATGAAAGGAAGGGAAAATAAAAGGAAAGGGCAGAACTAAAACAGTTTGCCCCTCCCAGGCATTAGAGGTTCCACTTTTAAGGAATCAGCCTGGAAAAGTTCACATATTTTGGTCAGGAGTGTAAAGGATTTTGGACCTGACTTAAGCCAACATTTAGTGCAGATGGAGAATTTTCTGATTCCTATCTAAAACCTCAGAAAAGCCACTAGAAGTAAAACTACTTTCAAGCTTTCGGGGTGTTTTTGTTGCACTCAAGTCGTAGTTTTCAGTGCTTGCCAAAAAAGCTGCTTTTATCAACAACGTTTACCCTCAGCCCCTGCCTGCCATTCTGCTTCCCAGCCTTTTGGCTTACTCTACCCACCCAAAAAACAACTTGTGGGCAAAACATTCCCAGGTTTAGGAGGGCACTCTGTCTTCAGTGGCTCAGTCCCATTATCTAACTTATTCCTCCAACCCATCAAGTGGGGTCAGGGCAATGTGGTAGGCCAAGAACCCAACCCAAAACACTGATTATTCACAAAGTGACACTGCCAGGAGAGTATCCTGGGCTGGAGTGGGGACAGAAAGGAACAGCAGACAGATGTTTGTGGGAGGGACAGGGAAAAGAGGATGGGAAGCTAAATAGAATGAGGTCTGCTGTCAACACACCTGGGGTAAGGGCTGGTGCTTGGAGAGCTGAGGGGGTGGGAGAGCATAGATTACAGGGATGTGGCTCAACATTTTTGGTTTAGTTTACCTCAGTTCCCTCTTAGGGATCATAAGCAAAACATTAGTTTTTATTTTATTATTTAAGCAGTAATCAAACCCAGAAACATCCATTATTCATGTTTAACAAAACAATTTAACTGAAACTGAGGTAATATGAACACAAGTGCCCAATTCCCTGTTTTCATAACCTACAGCATGTGACCTCTGTGGTAGACTAAAAGCAAGCAATAAATCCAAATTTTAACTTTCATATACCTGCTGGCAATGCATCTTACGACTTAAAATATTTAGTGTTTTCTTTCTGGAAGAGCACTGAGTTAGAACAAGAAAATCTTTGACACAGCTCTAAATACTTGTGCTACACATGCAAATGTTTGTCTTGGGCCTCTGCAGATTTCATACCTATACAGTTAAATTTAATGAGCTTGCAAATTCAAAAGCAGATATTTTAATATATTGACAATCAACACAGTGTTCACAGATATTTATAGTATCAGTGTTTTATGTTTATTTACTTCTATATGTACATAAAATATTTTAAATTGCTTTAACAACCTCTGTGCTAAAGAAGCTACAAGTGGTACAATCTCTGCTCAGAATCTCTAGGACCATCCACTGTCCTGGTATCACCTTTCTATGCAATTCCTTTTCTGCCAAAAGCTTTCTTTTGAAGTCTGGCAGGAGCTTCCAACTCCCAGTTAAATTCTATTTATTAGACTAATAAAAAACACACACATAAAACAGTCACATAATTCAGAGTCTTTCTGTCAGGCAGTTTCAGGCTCTGGCACAGCTCAAAACAATTAGAAGACCAGAAATCAGATTCTACCTTGTTTTTGAAGTGCACTTCAATGGGCATAATGAAGCCAGCGTAGCCAGACTCCTCCACCTTGTAGGGGGGCTCCTTGCACACTGAAAGAGAACAAATAAATGTGAACTTGGAATTCAGCACAACTTTATCTGAGCCAAAAAGGAGCTGCAAGAGGAGAAGTGGGCCTCTGACGACTCAGGGCACAGTTAAAACACTGACCTCTGTGGAAAAACCCACACAGAATAAGATGGTGGCCACAGGCTTAGTTAAGAACATGAAATCTGTTCTTAGCTCCTCCCATGGAACGGAAACATAAAACACTGCAGGCCCGAGTCTCAGCAAGATCCTTCTCCTCCTGTGCACTGAGATACAATTACATTTCTGGGCAGTCCCACAACAATGCAAACTGCCAGCTCCAAGTGCCTGGCAAGGAAAGGCCAAGATTCAAAAGGTGGAACAGCACAGAAAGAGAAACTTTGATGCCCGTATTTCTGAATCAAAACACTACCACACACAAGCAGGTGATTATTTTTTCCTTGAAACACTCCCCTGCACTCCTCAAAGCTCACAGTTGGGTAACAGCCACGCTCCAGACTGCTGCTTCCCCCACAGGTGAACAAACCTGAAGGGCAGGCGAGCGCTGCTATTTATTTCACACACAAGGAAACACGAGGAGGAAGGTGAACCAGTTTGCTGCTAAGGTCAGAGCTGCTTACTTCAGAAACAGCAATTAGAAAAGTTAATTGTTTCTCAGAAATTAATCTGCATGTCCCTGCCTTGGTTCCCCCTGTCCCGCTATCTGGTGAAGGTTCAGGCTCCCAAATCCTTCCTATTATCCATTCCAGGATATCCAATTTGAAGGATTCCAGGATCATTTCTTTGGCCACGATCTAGCAGCACACAGCAGCTGCCAGGAGAAACATGAGACCCACACAGATATTCTCCCTCTCAGGAACCGGATGCACTTGCATATAATTTATACACTACAATATATGTAAATAAAGTCAATTAGGTAATTGGAGGAATTCAGTGCAAATCTTTTGAGTTTCTCTTAAAAATTCCAAGTAATTAATATGATTAGGGAACAGTGCATCAAACCTAAAAGCACACAAATTATTTTCCTTTAACGTAGCTGTATTATCCCCACCCAGCTCTAAGCACTTCTACCATCATTAAGGTGCTGGAAAGCAGCACTCTAAATGCAACTGAGAAAAAAGGGCATCACTAAAAATAACAAAAACCTCTAGACTTGCTTTAACTTGCATTTCATATAAGAAACCTGTCATTTAGAGGGAAAAAAATCCCAAACCAAAGAGCAGTGCCAATATGGCAGCAGGAATCTTAAGCCTATCTGCCAAGCAGCCTTTGTTCCTCTGCCACTCTATTCTGACAAATTCCAAGGGCTCCAAGAGCAATCTGCCAGCAGCACGAGCCCACCTTCAGCAGCAGGATCTGCTCCAAGAGGGCACCATCTGAAGAAACACTTCAAACAAACTCAGGAATAGGAGAGATATTTTCCACAGTATTTAGGTACAACCCAGACACACCTTGGTCAAAGGCACACTGGCATTAGGAGCAAACTCAAGGAAGCATGGAAAACCCAGGGACTGGGAAAAAAAAAATACCCCTGTAAATGAAGATGATACTGATCAGCAACTGAGTGAGTAAAGGCCATGGTTTTATACTGCCAGAGGGCAGCAATGGATGGGAGATTGGGCAGGAATCGTTGGCTGTGAGGGTGTTGAGGCCCTGGCACAGGGTGCCCAGAGCAGCTGTGGCTGCCCCTGGATCCCTGGCAGTGCCCAAGGCCAGGCTGGACAGGGCTGGGAGCAGCCTGGGACAGTGGGAGGTGTCCCTGCCATGGCAGGGGGTGGAATGGGAACCGGCTTTAAGGGCTCTTCCAAACCAAACCTTTCCAGAATTCTATGTACTAGCCCAACACAGTTATTTGTAATAAATTAATTACACCAGAAAACAAGAAATGCAACCCACAGATTGCATTTTTATTCCATAAATCAGCTTTCAGCTCAGTCCTGCACCTGCTTATCATACATCAGTTTTAGCAGATCACTTTGAAGGAGATATCAACACACAGACCAGAGTCACACCCTTGTGAATGCTGAGCACCTCTCAGTTCCTTTCCACTGTGGACTCCCACAATTACCCAATGTCACAGGTTGTCCTAAGGCATCCTGAGTGTCCTGCTCCCAAAGCAGGATTTCCAAGAATGCACAGTACAACAATTCTCATGGGCAGCTTGTATTTCTTAAAGCACTAATGCTGCAGCTTCAGTTACACAATCCTACACAGATGTAACTGCACTGCCCCCGAGAAGGGCAATTCCTGCTCCTCAACCTTGTGAGCTTCATGCCAAGAATAAGGTTCATTTTGCCAGAGAGTCAGAAAACAAAGTCAGAAAACAAAGTCAGAAAACAACACTCCTACCCAACCACAATGATGACTGCACCGGGCTTGCAGGGGTGATGCACAGCAAAGACCCTATCACGCCATGACAGCACTGATTTCTGCTGGGTTAAGGCTATCTGAACTGGCACTTGAGACTAGAAATTGCAAGAATCTGCAAGACTCTCCATACCCAGTACACATCTGAGCACAGTATTAGAGCCTCTCTCATGTGCTTCCAGCTTTTGCTGGCGAATTCTAACAAATCAAACCCATCTTTCCCATTGTGTAACGTGAATTATCTTCTGCTGTCACTTGTGTCTTGAGAACCTGCACATACTAATGCTTAAATAAGAGGAGAAGGAAGCTCACCTTCTGCCCTTTCAGCAGAAGAAAGGTCCCATTCTCCCTGACCTTCCTCAAACACAGTGGGGAAAGGTTAAAGCTGGAGTGCACGCAATGGACATTTAGCCTGTCTTTAAGGAGGTATTTCACAGAAAAGTGACAGTTCAACACAACCTCGACTTGCAAAATGCTCTTTCATAAAGATAAACCACATCCAACCCCTCTGACCTCGCTTGGGTTTTGGGAAGCTCTCGTGCAGCCGGAAGACGACGCGCTCCACGAAGTGCTGGATGTCGCACTGCTCCGGGCCCCGCACGAACACCATCCAGTCATGGGTGAACCCTTCCGTGGTCGGCTTCTTGCGCAGCTGGGCCCGGTGCCCCAGCTCCAGCTTCACCTGCACCGTGCACTGCGTGGGGACAGAGGCAGGACCGTGAGCAGAAAGAACACAAAACCCCGCTGGAAGGCACTGGATGTGCCAGGGAACGCAGCAGCCCCCATGGGGGGATCGGCCTCAGACTACAAACGGCTGTTATCAACGGCAAAGCTGGCACAAAAATAGCTCCCAACACCATTTTATACCTATTTTCTTCCTAATATTAACACTGCAGAAAAAGCAGCTCTTACCAGAGGGATCCGTTTCTCTGCCTTACTTATCAGTTAAATTGTCAGCAAAGTCCTAATTGAGGAATCTTTATTTCTAGAAAGTGTCAGAGACAGAACTTGATGTTCACAGCTTACAGAATTCACAGCACTGACAGAAAACTCATCTTGAAACAGGAAAAATCAGACCATGAATTGGTGGTTTATGATATTCTCTAGAATATATCACTCACCAGAAGAAAATTATGTTTCCTGTATGGTTTTAAATATATTTTATTATCTCACTTTCAAAGACCAAGTTAACATATCTGCCTGTACAATGTCCAGCACTAAACTGACCTAATTCTGATTTGCACTCCTGAATCCTACTCTGATCACTGAGAATACACACAGAAAAGGTGTATTCCACATCTGGCTCAAAGCACAAAAATCCCATTAAGTGCCTTAAAAGCCAAATGAAATTAATGGTGAAAATCCACATAGTATTGCAGACTTCAGAGCCAGGAGAAAGGAAATGAATTAAACAGATGTAACAGAGAAAAGGCAAATGGGATTCTGACACAAGATAAATCAAGGAAATCTTAAGAGCCACATCTGTAGACAGAGAATAACATCTCAAGGTACCCAACTTTTGTGCACATTTGTTACACAAACCAGAGCAGCAGCGATTTCAAAATAAATCTACCAAAATCCAGCTTCAGCACCAGGAGGTTCAGGGAAAAAGTGGCAGGTTTTAGTCCCTACCCCATTCTTCACTTCAGGCTTGAAAATGAGAGTCTTACCCTTCCTAGCAAGTCCCAATTACCATTGAGAGAGGCAGCATTATTTGTCATTACCTACATTACATGTTGACCTGAAGCCAAACCAAGGGCATGTTAGACAATGAGCAGGGAAAGAGAAAGCTTCCTGAGCTCCAGACAAATGTTTAGGGAAAGTATCATCCTGATTTTCTCCCTGACAAACTGCAGCAAGGAGTGTGACCACAATTAATGCTAAAAAATATTTTGCATCTCCAATGCGAGATTTTTTTTTCCAGAGCATGGCGAACACTTGCTGAAAAGGCACAAGTGACTCCATCTCAGCCTTCTTGTCTTTGTAAAAAGCTCTCACAGGAGGTCTGCAGGGCACCAGGCATCAAAGCCTGACCTCCCAAATTGCAGTCCAGTTCCAATTTCAACCATAAGCCTTAACACACTCTTTCAGGCAGTTTAAATCCTTACAGCAAAATACCTTCAGCCACCCAACACATCAATCCCAAGGCTCGGGGACAAACTCATCTAATTAATTCCTTCACCATTATTGCTAGAGCATTTCTTTGGGATTCCTTCCTCTGCAAGTTCTCTTGGCAGGCCATTTTTTCCTGTTCTTAAGGCTTATCTACAGCAGCTCCACCTCGCTCCTGCGCTAAGAACCAAGGCCCAGGGCCGGCTGTTCTTTCATGTCGCATTAAGGGCTGAGAAGAAAGGCAAGGTGTGCTTCTCTCCAACGCTGCAGAAGCATTATGTGGAGCCAGCCTGCCGAAATCCTGAGCTCACATTGGAGTGTGCCTGCAGGCCTGCTTTATCTGGGATGCTTCCCACAGTGTTCACATCCCCTGAGCCAGGCTGTGCCGCAGCCTCACGTTATCGATTCCATAATTACCCTTTAAATCCTGCTACTGTTGCCAGTTACTACCCCTCTCCTGAGAAGTGCAAATGACTGTCAGGCTACAAAATCTGCCTTTCCGAGTTGAAACGGCTGAGAAATTGGAGCTGAGAACCAGATGGGGCTGTGTGGAAGAGAACGAAATTAAACATAAAAGAGAACTGTTTAACTGAGAGTGAAAGTTGTACTTGCTGCACTCCTCACACCCTGCTCCAATTAACAATCGCTGTGAATTAAGCCAGAAGTTGAAACACATTTGAAAATAAGATCTCCAAACATAACCAGCATCCAAAGTTGCTCCGCTGAAAATGGAGGGTTTTTTCCTTTTTTTTTTTCCAAGCGTGTCT
The DNA here is from genome assembly GCA_022316685.1 of Progne subis subis. Lineage (NCBI taxonomy): Eukaryota > Metazoa > Chordata > Aves > Passeriformes > Hirundinidae > Progne > Progne subis. The sequence continues at coordinate 170,713 of JAKJHU010000341.1, forward strand.
CTCAACAAAGGGAAATCAGGATCCTATTCAAACAATTTGTAATAATACAAAGGAGCCCGCTTTCAACTTCTCAATAAACATTCTGAAGGCTGCTCTGGTTTTTGTTTGATGTGCTAATTGCCTGAAAGCCATCAGCAGCTCCCATTCCCGCTCCTCCGGGTGATTATCGGGGATAGCGGGGCTCGTTCCGAACCTCAGCCCGGGAGGTACCTGTTACCCGCTCCCGGCACACAAAAGGCTCCCCATCCACACCACCTCAGGTAAACTTCCCGCACGCATCCTGGAACCCCCCCGGGCCGGTAGGGACTCTCCCGGTGGCATTAACCCTTCCCGGTGGCATTAACCCTTCCCGGCTCGGCTCGGGGGGGGGGATCACCCCGCTGGCACCTCCCTCCCCGGCAATAATCCCAGGCAGGAATTTGCGGGAAATGCTGCTCACACCCCCCGCCGCGGGCGAGGCTGCAGCGGCCGCCCACGGAGGGGAGAGGGCTGAAAGCCCCCCAGAAGGGTGTGGGGAGGTGTCCCCCCTCAATGGGATTAGGGAGGGGGTGTGATCCCCCAAATGCGGGGTGGGAAGGAGGAGTCCCCATCAAATGAGGGGTGTGATGTGCTCACCCAAATGGGATCGGGGAGATGATGTACCCACCCCAAAGGGATGTGAGGAGGAGGAGTGTTCCCCAAATGGGGGGTGTGGAGGATATCTGACCTCTCCCCAATTCCATTTGGAGGGGAGAGGTGTGGGAGGGAGGAGGTGTACCCCCCCCCAATGGGATTTAGGAGATGTGTCCCCCAAAAAAGGAGTGGGGAGAAGGCGTGCACCCTCCCCAAACGAGATGGGAAGGAGGTGTGACCCCCCCCAAATTAGATTGAGGGGATTTGCCACCCCCAGAAGGGTGTGAGAAGGAGATGTGCCCCCTAACTGGGGGGTATAGGGAGGAGGTGTGTCCCCACAAAGCGGTGTGAGGAGGACGTGTGCCACCCAAACGGGATGGGAGAGATGTGCCCCCGCAACAGGGTGTGGGAAGGAGAAGGTGTGCCCCCCATATAGGACTGAGGAGACGTGACCCCCCAAAGGGGGCTGGGGAAGAGGTGTGCCCCCCAAAGGGGTTGGGGAGAAGGTGTGCCCCCCCCAAAAAGAGTGGGGAGAAGGTGTGCCACCCAAATAAGAGGCACAGAGGAGGTGTGCCCCCCCCCCAAGGAGGGTGTGAGAAGGAGATATGCCTCTCCAAAAGGGGGCGATGGCCCCCAGACCCCCCTTCCCTAGGACGGGGGTCCCCCCCCCCCACTCAGGGCCCCCTCCCCGGGGGTTGCCTCCCCTACGTGCCCCCCTCTCTGAGGGGGGGGCGGCACCGCCCCACCCCTCCGGCAGCGCGGCGCGGCCGCTCCCCTCACCTGATTGTCCATGGCTGGGCACAGCAGCGCCGCGGGCCCCGCTCGCTCGCTCCCGCCGCCGCGGCGGTTTCGCTGCCCGGTCGGCGGGGCGGGGGAGGAGAGAATCTCTTCCCCCGCTCTGTCCACGAGCGAAGCCGCTCTGTCCGTTCCCCCCCACCCCCCTCCCCACCGCCTCGGCCGCCGCCTGCTCGGTCGTGGCCCCTCACGGCCCCGCCGCCCGCCTCATTGTGTGTCACTCACAGGCAGCGCCAGCCCCGCGCCCGCCCCGCGGAACCGGAAACCGCCTCAGCGCCACAACGGCCCCCGCGCGCCGCCAATGCCCGCGCGCCGCACGCCGCGGGGCGCGGCCCCGCCCCCTACCCGTGATGGACAGGCGCATCCACCAATGAGCGGCGGGCGGCCTGCAGAATGGGCGGGACCGTGGGCGGGGCCAGCGCTGTGGGTCTCGCGGGGGGCGGGAGCGGGGTCCCACCGCCCCCCCGGGCCCGTGTGGGGCGATGCTGCGGGCGCTTCGCCGCCTCTGCTGTCCCGGTGCTGTGCCCGGTTCTGTCCCCTGCGATGTTCCTCTTAGTGCACAACCAACACCGGGACCAGGCGTGTAGGCCTCGCCGTGCGCTCCCGGCCTCGCCATCCCGCCCCTTCTCCTGCCATCCCGCCCTCGGTCCACGTTTCCCCGACGGTGTGTTAATTCCCGACACAAATGAGGTGGGAGCGAGGGGAAAGGAGGGAAGCCGCAGGTCCCGATGCGGCGGGCTCGGCAGCCCGGGATGGTCGGGCAGGGCTCGCCTTGTTCTCCGCAGCCTCGTTCCTTCCTGCGCCTTTTTTCTCTCCGTCTCTCCCTCACGTTCCCCCGTCTCATTTTCCCCTCCTTGTCTTTTCCCCTCCGTGCTCCCCTTTTTTGCCTGCCCATCTCATTTCCCCTCAGTTTCTCTCATTTGCTCTTATTCTTCCCGTTTTCCCTTGCCCCTTTTATTCTCCCTTGTTCTCCCTTTGCTCTCTCTCGTTTCAATTGCCCACTCTCTAATTTTCTTTCCGTTTCTTTCATTTTCCTCTCAGTCTCCCTCATTTCTCTCATCAATCTCGCACATTTTCTCTCCGTTTTCACGTTCTTCTTGTTGTCCCTCCTTTTTCTTTCTGTTTTTTCTCCTTTCCCTCTTTCACTCTTTTTGCCTTAGTCTTCCTCATTATTTTTCCCTTGGTCTCCCTCATTTTCTTTCAGTTGCTCTCATTTCCACCCCCTCGTTTTCTCTCCTTTTCCCCTCAGTCTCCCTCATTTCCCCCTCAGTTTCTGTTTTCCCTGCAGTATCCCATGTTTTCTCTCCTTTTCTCCCTCAATCTTATTTTTTTCAACTTCTCTCCTTTCCCCCACTCTCATTTTTCCCTTAGTTTTTTCTCATTTCCCCTGTCATTTTCTTTCCTTTTCCCCCTCAATCTCCCAGATTTCCTCTTAAGTTTCCATTTCCCCCTTGTCTCACGCATTTTCCCCCCAAGTCTCCCTCATTTCCCTCCATTTATCTCCCTTTCCCTTTGGTCTTCTTCATTTTTTCCCCAGTCTCCCTCATTTTATGTTTTTCTCTTTTCCCCCTCAGTCTCCCCGATTTTCCCCCTCAGTCTCACACATTTCCTCTCAGTTTTCATTTTCCTCTCGGTCACCCTTATTCCCCTCATTTTCCCCCCTCACTCCCCTTCATTTTGCCCCTCAGTTTCCTCTTTTCCCCTCACTCATCCTAATTTCCCCAATTTCCCCCTCAGTTCCTCTCCTATTTCCCCTCCATCTCCCTCATTTTCCCCTCATTCTTCCCCTCAGTCTCCCACATTTCCTCTCGGTTCACATTTCCCCTTCACTTCCCTCCTTTCTCCCCTTTGTCCCTCATTCCCCCGCAGTTTCCCCTTCCCGCCTTCCTTCCCCCTCTCCCCCTTCTTTCTCCCTCCCTGTGAGAGTTTTACCCTTTCTTTAGAGTTTTAAGTGACAAGTTATAGCTCCCAATTTTGCCAGCCCTGAAGGAACGCGGGGCTGATCTTTACAAGTGCTATTGGTGACTGTTTCCGAGCAAACCCGCTCAGAATTTTTTCGCCGTGCAACTTTCTTGTTTGAGATAGTTTGTTGATCTCTGCGAGGCAGCAGAAAAACCCCGTGTTAGCCAATAACTCTGTGTGTCGCTGACTGATCGCCACAGGCGAGGATTAATCGGTTCCCAAATCGTTCTAAAGAGCCACTTTACCTCATCAACCTGATAGAGGATATTAGCGGAGCAAAATGCTTAATCGCTTCAGTTAACAACAACAACAACAAAAAAGAGCCTGATTTGGGTTCCTTTAAGTGCTCCGGTTTTAATTTTCCATGTTTCTGTCTGATGCAGTCCCAAGAGACATCTCCTTGGACAGTCCCTTTTCTTCTCCATTGAGAAAGGGCCTCTTTCTCTGGGAGTTCTCATTGATATCTTTAATTGTGAACATTATTCCCATGCACGTGACTCTCGGGTCTAAATCTTTTTTATTTTCTACCTCCCCATCTTGGCTATTCACTCACAGCCTCATCACAGTCCTCTCGGTGTTACATGCCCCCAGGGCTGAGTATTTCCTGGGAATATCTTCGTCTTTCCCAAGTTTACTCTTGCACTGCTGAATTTCCACCTTGTGTAAGAGATGTTCAGACACACCAGACCCTGAGATTTCTCTTGAAAAATTGCCTGTTACTTCCTCTGAAACATCATTAGAATTTGCTTTTTGTTGTAATTTCCCTCAGTGGCAATTTTTCCATGCTTTTATTTCTGCCCAGCCTGGTGTTAATGCTTGCTTTTGTGCTCTCTGGTTTGGACACAGGTCACTCCTCCAGCTTTCAGGGGCAGGATCTGAGCAAGAACTTGGATATTTCCAAGATGGGAAACCCATAGCCAGGTGCCTCAGCTTCCACACGCGCTCTGGCAGCCCAATAATTGGGCATTAAACCACATTTTTACTGAGCTATTCTGGGTGTCCCATTTGGGGTAAGCACCACCAGCTGCTCCAAGCACTCTCTGCTGGGACAAGCAGTTTGGAGCTGGACTTTGCTGATCCGTGTGGATCCCTTCCAGCTCAGGATATTCGATGAAGTGGCGTGAACGGATTAATCTAAAATGTGCTGGGGTGGCTCTTTATGTTCAACTGCGAAAACACTCAAGGAGAGAAATTCCTAGAACCAGCCTTTGCTCTGCTAGCAGTTCCCAGCCTGAACCGTTTCCAGCGCAACCACTGATCAACCTACCCCCATTTTCTTTTCAAGCTCCCCTCAAAAAGATTAAAAAAAAAAAAAAAAAAAAATCACAGCCAAGGGTAGAAAATTTGCCAGGCTCTTTGGGAGCATGTTGGGAGTTTCAGGTGCTGGGGATGCCGGAGCCAGCAGCCATCCAGGCTTCTCCAAACTCCTAATTTTGCAGGGAGATCTCAAGCTAACGAGCTGTCAGCCGAGTGCCTTCGCACCCGAGGCAGCCGTGGGCTGAGCTCCTGGTTCTTTATACCTATTCCAGCAACTTCTGGGCTTTGCAATAAGCGTCTGCAAATCCAATTAGCGTCTTTCTTTGTGGCACTGGATGCTGGCAGAGATCCGCTGTGCTGCTGCCATCTACAGTAGGGCCAATGCCAATGGATAAGAAACAGCCCTTATTTGCATATTCAAATATGCAAATGAGACACGACAGCTCTCCTTCATTTTTGTTTGGGATTTTTTTAATATTTTTTTTTATTATTATTTTTCTTTCCAGAGTCTTGCCTCAAAGATCCTTGTCTCAGACTGAAAGGTGTGTTTAATCTGGCTTGGCCTATGCTAGGAGACCATGCCAAGGGCTGGTTTTGTCCCGTGAGAGCTGGGGATGATGGAAAATAAAGCAGAAGAAAGACTTTGCACTCCACTTATCCCTGCCTTGGCCAGGGATGGGAAAGATTTCGGGTGTGTTTTCCCAGGTTCCAGCCCTGGGAAAGGATAACACGTTCTTTCTCTCCTGCCTGTGCACACCACGGATACTTGACAGGCTGAACGTGGCTGTTCCTGGGGCAGAGCAAAGGAGGAACAGCCGAGGTGTGGAGAGCAGATGAGTCCCGGTGCTCCAGTGGGGAAAGTAGTGACAGAGCAGCCCATGCTCAGGTGTCCCCCAGTCACCAGACTGGCAGAGCTGCAGCAGAGCCCGCCCCAGCTGTGATCTGAGGAGCAGGCAACTGCAGACAAAACTGCCCCTCTTCCCTCCCCTGGGTCCCTTTCTCTGCAGGAACACAGCACTGACCCTCTCAAACACACACACAGCCCCCCACCCTCCCCAGCAGCCCCTCCAGACTATCCTCATGCAGCCCAAGGTGCCTGAATTGCTCATTTTTCAGCAAAAGTTCTTTCCTGTAGGTTTAGCATCCCTCACTGTGAGGTGGGCTGAGCATCAACTGTATATGGACTGCAAGTCCCTGTCATGGTTTTGTATGTCTGTGCTTGTGGCTTGCCCTTCCTGTCTCTGGAGAAACAAGTTTGTTTCACTGTTTTTCATCATTCATTATTATTTTCTCATTACAAATTTAGTTGCAGTCTTTGCTGCTTCCACTCTTGCACTGAAGACGACGACTTCTGTGGTCAGTCTGGGCTCTGAGTGGCTTGGACACCAGCCAGGGAACAAGCAGGGCCGATTCCAACACAGAAAGAATCAGGCAGTGCAGGAAAATTATCATCTTGTAATAGCTCTAAAGGATTTAAAGATTAGGACACAAACCTCACATCTGAGCAGGGTTTCTCTGAGAAAATTCACTCTTCCTTTTCATGCCCATGTTCAACATGCTTGAGTGGAAAGATCCTCACGTTCTGGATGTCAGTGACTTCACTGCCTTTCCTTACAGCTGCAAAATTATTACAGTGGTCTTCACCCGCCTCTGCAAGCACATCCCATGAGCCAAGTGCTCTGTGTTCCTGTGATGAGCAAATCTGCAGCTGAAACCCAGAACTGGTGATATTTAAGTAAGAAAAGGCAGAGATCTTTATCCTGGTGTGAACCAAGACTTCAGTAACCACAGCATCACTTCCTTCTGTGCAGCCTCTGAAAACGTCCTGAAGCTGAAGCTGAGGGAGGAATTCTGGGGGCACCTGGGTGCTGCTCTGGTGTGTGGCACAGGGTCACCTCAGGGTGACAGGGAGAAGCTGTGAGTGAGGGGTGAGTGAGGGCTGCAGCCACGCCGGCTCCTGGTTTGTTAATCAACACTGGGATCCCCGCAGGGAATCCTGTGCTTGTTTCAATCAGCTGTGAACCCCAGCAGTGTTTATTCTTCTAAAAAGTGATTTTCTTTTGCCCGTTGTCTGCCTTCCCCTTCTGCAGTTCACACTCCACACTGCAGTGTTCGCAGAACATATTTAACGCTGGTGTAGTGTAGCAAGAGCCCAGATTGTTAATAACCAAAAACTCTGATTGCCAAAAAGATACTCCTAGCAACTACTAGCTGCATCTGGGAAAAATTACAGACAGCTTGGAAATTCTTTAGTTCCTTATTAATGAAGGACTTTGTAAAAAAACCCAACCCACACTCTAATATAGTTTAGCTTAACTACGTTCTTTTGTGCCCGAGGAAAATCTAAATTATAGCATGCTATAGCTACTGAAAAACACAGAAGGATTTAAATGTACAATAACCCTCTAAACCAGAAGGAAGAGGGAAAATTTTCTCAGTTAAGCGGGAACACAATGAGAATTTATTTTATTCTTTCTGGGTATTTAGTGCTGGTGAAAAGAGCCAGATGAATAGTCCCAAACACATCACGTCCCTTGCAGATGCAACATGGGCAGCACAAGCCTCCTCAAACTGCCCCGCCAACGTGACCCAGTTCTGAATGAGCAGCACCAGCTTGCTGGGGGAGAAAGGAGCCTGTCACTATTCAGTCCCTGACCCCTCTGCTCCGGGCTGTTAATGAAGGGGCCTCATTAACGCCAAAGGTGAGCTTGGCATTATAATGGGCTGCTGAAGTGACACCCATCAATCCTGTGCGCTGGCTATTGAGGTGAGGGCACCTTCCCCTTGTGCTCTGCTCGAAGAGGTCAGCTTTGGCCAAGTGATGTAACAGCCTCTGGTGCTGCCAGAGCTGGCCAGACCTGCCACAGGGAGAGTTTCACCAGCTGCATCTGTCCCAGGCTGAGTACAAACTGCTGGCACAAAGGACAGCTGCAGAAGACGGGCCTGGGCACCTCATGTGGCCACTGGAGCAAACACAATCGTGGCACAATAGCAGGGAGGGAGATTCGCTCCTGAAATCGGTGTCTGCTCTGCGCAGGGCTGCTTTTGGCTGCTGCCAAAGTCTTTGAAAGGTGCCCATCTGCGTGCTGAGAGAGAGGCCACCTTGTGACTGAGGACTGTCACCCTCAGCAGGGTAACCTTAAGGCTACTGAAAAATACCAGATGAGGGAAGAAATAGGTTGAAAAATAGAACATGATAGAAAGAGATCTGTAAGGAAGTCTGACCAGCACTAAAGAGCCTGTTCTGAGTTGTGTTCTGGGTTGAAGAGCCCAAAAAGTGAGTAGGGATTGCTATCCCACATTGTTTGGAGCAGCTGTGGCTGCCGCTGGATCCCTGGAAGTGTCCAAACCCAGGCTGGGCAGGGCTTGGAGCAGCCTGGGACAGCCTGGAAGGGTGTCCCTGCCATGGCAGGGGTGGCACTGGGTGGGCTTTAAAGTCCCTTCCGACCCAAAGCATCCCATGATTCTACAAATACACTGAGACAGAACCTCTCCCAAGGCCCTGTTTGGGTTTCCTAGGGCTCTAAGGTGGCAGTCCAGTGCTGCATACTCCTGCTTGCCCTGGTTCTGAGCATCCTGAGCCCTTCTCATGCCCTGTGGAGCCTTTTCATCTTGGGACTGGTGTTTCTGCTATTTCCAACCCCGGTAATTCAGCCTGGTGGTTTTGAGAGCCACTGGCATTTTCCAGGGGCAGTGGATCCCCAGCCCGGTGGTGTGTGATGCTCTCTGCACTCAGAGCACATTGTGAGTCAAAGCCAGAGCTCCTGGAGCTGTTTTTCAGAGTCTGTAGCATTCCAAGCCTCAGCCTGGAGAAAAGGAGGCTCAGAGGGAACCTGACAGGAGGGTGCAGCCATGGCTCTACTCCCAGGGGACAAGGGACAGGACAAAAAACAGCCTCAAGTTGGTCCAGGGGAGGTTTAGGTTGGATATTGGGAAAATTTCCTCACAGAAAGGGTTGTAAAGGATTGGAATGAGCTGCCCAGGGCAGTGATGGAATCACCATTGCTAGAATTGCTCAAAAAACTTGTGGACGTGGCCTGTAGGGACGTGGTTTAAGTGGTGGTGCTGCTGAGTTGCAGGTTGGACTCAATGATCTGAACCATTGTGATTGATTCTGCGATTGTATGAAATTATTAAGAATTTCAGAATTTTTTTTTTTTTTTTTCTTTGGTGGATTCTGGGTCAGCTGCTCCCATGACAGATTCCACTAAACCGTTTTTCTGGAATGGTGTAAGAAGAGCTTTCTCCTGTCTGTACAGCAACCGCAGGAGGGGTTGCCACATATGCAAATGTGTGCAAATGACCCCTGCTCTACCTGGCTCAGGTTTGATACCAGCTCAGGTAGTGCCCCACGCTGCAGTGGGGGCTCTGCCAACATGCTGTGACTCAGGGCATTTGGCTGGCCCTGCCATGCTGAAATTCAGCCCACTGAAACTTCCCTTTATCAGTGCCATCGTTAGCTGTGAGACAGGAGTGCCCTTGATTGCAGCAGAGCCATTTTTTAGCAGCATGGCACATCTCAAACACCCTGGAGCTGGATTTTGTTGCATCAAAGCACAGCCAGAGCAGTTTCAAGGGAGTCAGGCTGCAATATAAAGTGACAAACACATGTGACAAACGCTGTTTTGACCAGCACAGGGAGGATTCAGAGCTGTCACTGTGGAGGCAGAGCTGTAACAAATTCTTCCCCTTTGTTACCCAGCCATCAAATAAGCCAGGTAACACCCTCCCATGAGTGAATTCGCTGCACTTAAAAAGTTATAAACCATCAATATTTGAGCTGTGTGGCCGGGATATGCAAAGCAATCACACGGAGACGAGAGATTTTCGTAGGGCAGAGAGTTCCTCCGAGCGAGCTCAAGGCTGAGCCAAGCCCAGAGCCCTCTGCCTGTTTATTTCTTACTTTTTATACATTTGTGGGTCTGGCTGTGGATTGGCTTCTGGAGTTTCCACCCCTCAGCCGAATGGCCAAACCAGCTCTCACTTACAATTGTTTTCAGGTTAGAAATGTGCAAACAAAGGACAGAGAATGAAAAACAAAGGATTTGTTTATGTTACATCTGTGAGAAAAGGCAGAAACTGCTCCTAATATTGTACAGTAGCTAAAAGTCTGACTCCATCTTATGAACAACCAAAAGGCTTTAAAAAACTCAGAAAAACCAGGGTGACAGAGCTGGATGAAGGATACAATCAATTTGTTCCCATTTCGTGCAGTTTTGGAATTGCACTCTGCAAACATTGCAGGTGAAGATCGCTTGGTTTGGGTGCCTGGGCATTTTTATAGGCCAGGAGATTTATTTTAAATACGTGTGAAAAGTGTCACGAAACATCTGACATATGTGGGAAACATATTCCTGCACCGTCTGGGCAGTGTGTGAGGTCGCCGGGGAACAGCTTGAAAACAGCAATCATTTGCATATGGATATAGAGTTATTTATTTGGTGACACTATCCCAGGGGAAGAAGGGCATGGCCCAGGTCTCTGTAGGTCACAGGCGATGGCAGGGGTGTTGAACTTGTGAGGAGTAAAATTGGGAGGGCAAATACAAATGGCTGAAGCGTTTGTGCCTGGAAATTTTTATTTGATCCCCATAAAAGAGTTTTGGGGAGGAGGTTCAGAGGCAGAAAGAGGAAAATAATGTTATTTTTGACCCTTTGCTCTATGTATTTTAATCACTAAGAGTCATAGAATCACAGAATGTCCCAAATTGCAAGAGACCCACAAGGATTGTGAATCCAACTCCTGGCCCTGCACACACCCCCCAGCAATCCCACCCTGTGCATCCCTGAGGGACTTGGCTTGGAAAGGACCTTAAAGATCATCCCATTCCAAATCTTAATTGGAATTAATCTGTGTCTGCCTGTAAGGATGGTAAATGTTATTTAATGTTGCATGGGTAAATCGTGAAGCCTGATAGGATGATTCATGATGAACAACACATGCAACTTGTTGCCATTTTTGCTCTGTTTCACAGATTTGGGTTTGATTTCACTTGTCAGTGCTCTGGTGGATGTTAATTCTCGGCAATATTAGGATAGCAAACAGCAAAATCTCACATATATTAATTCCTGCGTTTTCGCACGACAGATCTTCATTGATTAATTTTTAAACTGGTCCCAGAAAGCACTTAGTGAGCTATTGCAATTTGCACTTTATTGGCATTACATGGCACTGTTCCTTGCTCCAGCTCAGCAAAATATATCCTTAAGTGTAAGTGTGTGCCATTGATATCAATGGAATTATTCATATTCTTAAAATTAAACATATGCTTAAACATTTCAGGGAGCTGAGACAGCTGGTCTCTTGTTGAAGGCCTATCTAAATAAACACAGCATCTACAGCAGATTGTGAAATTTATAATCCCCACACACAACTTAACGTTGAATATTTCAGCATTTAAGGTAAATCTTCACCTTTTGTTGAATATTCGTGCCAAAGAAGCTAAGTGTGACATTTCAGTACAATCCAGTTTTATGTTTGAACACATCTGTGAAGAACCTCTGCAGAACTGAGCTCATGAACAGGGACAGAAGCGACTTCACGCTCATAGAAAGTGAACAAGAAAAAAAAAAAAAAAAAGTGGAGACCGACCCTAATTGAAACCACCTTTTGAGCTGTAATGGGAAGGCACAGTAAAATTAATCCTTCCATTTTAGGTATTTTGATAGCAGCCATTAGTGGGGAGTTGAAGTTATTCAAACCACTTTGCCAGACAGAAGGGAGCTGCTTGTTTTCCTTCTGCCAGCAGCAGTGAGAATGTCTTCCCAAGTGGAACCAAACCACGGGGGTTTAGAGAAACAGCTGAAGAGATTATTTGATCTTTTGATTAAAACCTCATTTTTTGGTCAGCTGGTTTGTTTGCCCAGGTAATGGCTGTGCTTCTCCTTCCCCGCAGCTCTGTGATCCCTGGTGAAACCCAGCCCTGGCTGTGGGTGCAGCTCAGACAGAAGGACACAGGCAGGGGCCTCGACACCCTGCAAAAACAGTGACAGAGCATTCCCTGGAATACGCTGACAATATTCCTTGTCAGCCAGTCAGGACCTGATAGCTTCCACCTTTCCAGAACAGCCATCAATATCTGTGAAACCCTGGCATTTATGGTCCATTTTTGTCTTGTAAGAAAAGTGGACAGCAAGGATATAGGGAAAATAATGCAAAAAAAAAAATTAAAAAATAAAATAAAAAGGATTATCTTTCCTAGCATTTGTGAAGTGGGTGGGACAGGACTGCCAGACCCCAAGCTGGAAATCCTGTGTCAAACCTCAAAAGTTACACCGAGAGTTGAAAGGACAAGGCTTTTAAAAGTAATAATTCTTGGAGCTTATCTCTTTCCTTCCTGGGTTTCTCAGCCCTTTGTGTTCATGGTCTCGAACTTTTGACTGCAGACATGGGAGATTAAACATAAAATCTAAGCTGAATCAATGTTGGCTTCACATGACTCCAGCTGAAGGTTCTTTAAATCAATCCTGGAGATTGGCAGGCTGGCACTAAAATCCCAGGACTGTGTGACACCCATTCCCTGTTTCAACACTACCCTGTCCTTTCTCTCCAAGGCACTTTAACAAATAAAGGTCTTTTCCAAAAGGCATAAGCGACACTCCAGTGAAGCAATTTCTTTTCCTGGCATTGTTAAGAGCAGGGACTGAGTTATTATTAATTACTTTTGCATTATTTATGCAGGTCCATGAATGTGCAATATCTTTTACAGATAAATCACTCTGCCTTGAGAAGTTTCCAGTCTGCCAGCCAAATCCTGGGAATCTGAAACAGCAGGAGGCAACTGGTGCAGCAGAACAGGTAAATGTTAATCCTTAATGCTGCAGGACTGGTGCCTTATCAACGTTTTTCTTTCATTTGTTTTGCAATTGCACCAAATAGACTCAACTGATGCTGTTGTTTCCCAACCTCTTTAATCTGGCATCAGCTGACAGCAGCAGCCTCCATCCTCTTCCTCATTCCCTCTCCTTCCCTTGCCTCTCTTTTTCGTGCTTTATGCAGCCATGTGGAGAGCCAAAACAGGGAAACGATGTGGCAGAATTAAGGAGAGGTTTCTTTTTGGCTGGTCCCAGCCGTGCCCCTGAGCACGGAGCTTTGCAGGTGCTCCTGCCCTGTGCTAAGCTGGTGTCACAGCCACCACAAGTCACAGTCACCTGGGCCACAGGGAACCCTCACAACTCCCCGGGCTGTCGAGAAAGGGCCACTGCTGCCTCTCACCCTCTGAGGAGTTCCCCGTTCACTCTCCTGTCCCCCGGACAGTGTTTGTCAGCTCTGCCTCGCAGACTGCAGCCGTGGCTCGCTGGCAGGAAGGACACAGCATCCTCAGCAGCTCGGGGACATTTTGGAGGTGCAAACGCAGCCTCTGCGCAGCCCTGGGGATGCCCAGACCACCGTCACTGGCTGGTTTTGGGGCTGCTTTGCTTTCTCAGGCTGCAGCTCTCTCAGAGCAGGAGGCCCAGCCTCGGGCGCTGCCGCTCTTTTAAAGCTGCTTTGTGGGTTTCTTTTCTTTTCTCAGTCTCTTTTTTTTTTTTTTTTTTTTTTTTCCCCCCAGGTTCCCAGGGCTGGGGATTCAGCTTCTGGCCTCATCCAGAAATCCCCGAGGGTTTCAGATCCCCACGAGGCCTCTCAATGTCTTGATCTGCTTGAATAGGCATTTTTAACGCGGCCCCGGCTGTCATCGGGGCCTGTTACAGTCACTCAACTGCAGCAACATTGTTCTCCCGGCAGCAGCGCCGGGGACACCTCCCTTATTTCCATACCGCACGGGGGAATTTGGCCGCCGGGCCGAGCATCCCACCGGGGCTCGGTGGCCGGAGGTGGCCAATTAGCCCCGCTCGCCCCCGGCCCGGCCCTTCATCCCCCCGGCCGCTCTCAGCATCTCCGGCCCGCGGGGCTGCTGGCTCCTGTCCATCTCGGCGGCTCCTGCCGGAGGTGAAGGTGACCCCCTTTTCCTGTGCCAGGGGCTCCCTGGCAACGCCGCCTTTTCTTTGGAAGCGGCCTCCTCCACCCCCTGACGGGGCTGGGGGCTGTGAAAGCCCCGCTGCACTTTTGAACTTGCTGCCGGCGCGTTCAGTGGCTGCGCGGGGCAGCGGCGGCGGCGGGGCCGGGCCCAGCGGGGACCCGGTGCAATTGCCCAGAAGTTATTAATAGGCTGGGGAAGAATGTGATGGGCCGGGGAAAGGGTGAGGAGGGGGGAGAGCGGCTGGGAGGGTCAGCGAAAGGGAGACGGGGTGATGAGCGGAGAGGTGGGAGCGGCGGCACGCAGGGGAGACAAAGAGGCGAGATGGGCACCAGGACGGGCAGGCGGGGGCATGCACGGGCTGGAGGGGCGAGTTCCCAGTGCCCTGCACCTTGTGCAGGTGTCTGAGGGGTGGCCGTGCTGGAGGAGAGGTGTCTGACCCCAGTGCTGGGGGATGGAGAGAGCAGAGGGACCAGGCCTGGGAGTCCAGTCTGTGCTCCAGGATGAAATATTGCTCGGGGTTCATGAGCCAAATTTGCCATCTAGTGGCCCTGGGGGCCATTGCAGTGGGAGCCACGAGGCAGCCGCGGCCATGAGAGGAGGCAGTGCCTGTCACCTTCTCCTCAGGGTTAAAAATCCAGAGTGCTCCTGCTGCTGCTTTACTCGCAGGGACCCAAAAATGGTCCCTGGAGTGGCATTACCTTGGTGTTACTGCATTGCAGGGAGCCAACCTTGGTGCTGCCCAGCGACAGTCCTTGCAGGCTGGGCCAGGACCCAGACCCACCACAAGGCTCAGCTTGTCACTGTGAGCAGCAAGGTCTGGGGAGAGAGACACGGAGAATGTCCCGTGGCTGTGAGAGCAACAGTGGGGACAACCTGGGACTCACAGCACCGTCCTTCTCTGAGGTTTTGCATCTCTGTTCCTGCAAAGGTAATGACATTTTTATTTAATGTCATAGAGTCCCAGAATATCCTGAGCTGAGAAGTCTCCCTCAGGGACCATCAATCTAGCCCCTGTCCCTGCACAGACACCCCAACAATCCCACCCTGAGCATCCCTGAGAGCGGTGTCCAAACGCTCCTGCAGCTCTGGCAGCCTCGGGGCTGGGACCATTCCCTGGGGAGCCTGGGCAGTGCCCAGCACCCTCGGGGGGAAGAACCTTTCCCTGAGCTCCATCCCAAGGCCTGGCACAGCTCCAGCCCTCGCTGGGCTCCTGTCCCTGTCCCAGAGCAGAGCTCAGCCCCTGCCCCTCCGCCTCCCCTCGGGAGGAGCTGCAGCCCCTGAGGAGCCTCCCCTCAGTCTCCTCTTCTCCAGCTGAACGAGCCAAGTGCCCTCAGCCCCTCCTCAGACCCTTCCCCAGCTTCGTGTCCCTCCTTTGGATGCTCTCCAACAGCTTTGGCTCCTTCTGATCTTGGGGTGCCCAAAGTGCTCCCAGCACTGGAGGTGAGGCTGCCCCAGCACAGAGCAGAGCAGGACAATCCCTCCCTCAGCCAGCTTTGACTGTCCTGGCTCCTTACCTCATCCTGCCCCCAGATTGTCCTTCCAGAAATCAGAGGAGTCTCCAAGTTATCTTTGGAGACTCAGAGCTGAGGAGGAGCAAGGGCCACTTGGGCTTGAAGGAGGGGAAGAGCCTGAGGACGTCACCCCAGGACCTGAGCCAGCAGAGCCTCTTTTGGGCTGTCACCCAGGATTTCTCTTTAAAAACAGCTCTCGCTGGGTCAGAGAGAGCTTTGGTCCCCCTGTCTATGGGAGTGACTGACAGATGAGAGGATGTGGTACAGTCAGGAAAAAAAAAGGCTTCAGTATAAGTCAGTGTCCACAGCTTTAATGCACAGCTCTCCTGAGTAAGACCACATACATCAATAAATAGAGTTAATAATAATAATTAGAGCAGCCCCAACAAACCCAGCTGTCACCAGTTTGGCTTCAGTGTTCTCTGCCATGCCTGTGTCAGCAAGGGGTGCTGGTGCTTGACTAACACAGAGGACACAGAAGCAGCACCGTGTCCCTCCCCTCCTCGTGGGGATCTGCTGGAGGAAATCTCCAGCTCCCTCGACACCAATCTGGGCAGAGCCTTCCGAGGCCCCTGTGGGCTCCCACCTCTGCTTCATGCCCAGCATCATGAGGCCTCAGCTGCTCCCTGCCCCCTCGGCTGCCTCTGCCTGAGGAACAGGAGGAACACAACTGAGATGTTCCCCGTGTGAGCATCACACCCCCTGTGCCCCAGGGAGGCCTGAGGGCACCCAGCTCTAGCACTGCTTGTGGGGCTCCTCCAGGGTGACGTAGGGCACCACAACAGGCCACGAGTCACTGGGCCAATATTCCAGCTTTGGCTTGACCGAGGGCATCTCGTAGCTGACGTCGAAGTAGATGACCAGCGGGCAGCAGTACAGCAGGGACATGGCTATCAGCACGTGCCTGCCAGGGAACACAAGAACGTGTGTTGGACAGAGGGACCTTTGCCTTGCTGGCATGGTCACCCTGAGGCTGCAGCCCCCAAAGGTCCCACGAGGGCTGCAGGGAGTGTGGGTCCTGTGGGGTTTGTGCTACAGGGAAATCCTGGCAGAGCTCTGTGAGATGGGCTGGAGGCAATTCCTGGTGCAGAGGGGCTGGGGTGACATAGGGGACTCCTTCCAACCATTCCCCTTTTCCTGGCTGCATTGTCTGTCCCAGCCATCCCCGTGCTTTGTGAGGATGGATCTGAGTGTGCAGCACTTGCAGCCCCACCTGGGCAGGCTGGGAAATGTCAGGTCCAAACAAAGTCCTGCCTTTCAGTTTGGCTGCTGAAATAACCCCGAGGATGCTGCACTTCACACAGCACCCCGGGAGCAGCCACAGCCCTTTGAGAGCCACCTGCTCACCTGGAGGGACTTCTGGAACCATTTCACTTGCAAAGCCGTGCTTGGCTGGTGTGGAGGAGGAGAGGGACATTAAACAGTGGTTAGGGGTGAAGGCTTGGGCTGAGTGAGGAGAAGCACCCATAGTGACAGGAGAGGGGGACAGGGAGGGGAAATGTTTCTCTGCTGTGGACCTTTCAGCCCAGGAAATGTTCAGGATGGGGTTCCTGGAGCCCTTACCAGAAGCTGTGGAAGTAGGGGAAGTTGATGGCCTGCCAGAGCCAGCAGAGCCACCGGTCACTGATCCAGCTGGTGATGGCCAGTACCCACCACATCACCATGACCGCGGCCATCCGGTGAACCCGTTTGTCATTGCACCTGGAAGACACAGCAGGGACAGGGAGCAGCGTAATTGTGGCGGAAGGAAAGGGAGTTTTAAAGAGGGCTGGTTCCTGCCTGCACATGCAGCAGTGCTCCTTCTGGAGAGTATTCCTGAGAATTCCACAGGAACTGGAGAAGTGTGGCTCTGGGGAGGGGATTTCTGACTTTCGGGGTGTGAGGATGGTGGTGGAAGATGCCAAAGCATTCCTGACTTTCTCTAGACCCTGGTGGGTTCTCCCAGCCCCACACTAATTCCCAAATGCCCCACAAAGGGGAAGGAGCTGCAGAGATGGCAGCTCAGGGGAGAGAATCATGGACTCATAGAACTGCAAAGGTTGGAAAAAGACCTTTAAGATCATCATATCCAACTGTTAACCGAGCACCACCACCATGTTCAGCACAAACCCCTGTCCTCAAACGCAACATCCACAGGGTTTTTAAAAACTTCCAGGGATGACAACTCCACCACTGTCCCACGGGTTGTCCCCATTCTGCACGGCCACCTGGGCCAGGTGCCCTTCTTGTACCCCACAGTCCTGCCCGGGCCTCTGCCTGGCCCCTCCCCTGGTGAAGACTTGGCCTCAGTTCACAGTTGAGGACAGAGTCCCTGCCTGCCAGGGGCTGCTGCTGGACCTGCAGGTAACCCCTGAGCCCCCTCCTTACTTCTTGAGTTCCCGCCAGGTCATGTACAGCAGGTGGAAGGCGATGCAGTTGAGCGCGTAAGCGTTGAGAGTCGGCTTGATGAAGGACATCAGGGTGCTGATCACGGTGGTGGTACCAGTCAGCCAGAAGAAATGTCTCCTGAGGGGAATTGGGAGTGAGCGTGAGTGCCCCCAGGGCTCCCAGGAGGGGAGGGTAAGGATGGGAAGGGTTCTGCTCCTCTCCTGAGAGGGGAGAAGCTTCTCCAGCACCCCTCACACGTGGCTGGCCTCAGTGTCCGTGGGGTCCTGGCAGGAAGGATGAGGTGACAGCCCCCAGTGGGTCCGTGACACACCCGGAGCACGGCCCAGGAAGCAGCTCCTGCGCTTTCACGGTGGTGCCAGGATTGAGGCAAAGGCAGGGAGCTCTGCACAGCCAAGGGCTGCCAGGCAGGACTGTGCAAACACCGATTTGGGATCCCTGAGCAACAATAGGGCTCCGAGGGGCCTTTCACATGCAAATCCCTTCCCAAGTCCCTTCCCTCTCTCCCAGCCGCGTCTTCGCAGTGAACTCCTGGTGACCTCCTGTTCGGCTTGGGAAGAGCAGGCTTGGAGCAGGTCTTTGCAAAGAGCTGTGCCGGCTCAGAGGGCTCCAGCCAGGAGGGGACATCCTCTGAGTGAAGCCCTGCTGGGTTCCCATTTCTGCTGCTCCGTGCCCTCCCAGTGGCCCCATCCTTTGGGCTGGGCTCCTCCAGCCCAGCCAGCCCTCCTTGAAATGAGGGGTTTAACCATCTTGTCCTATGGGAAACCCCCTCAGCCTTGAGGGAAAGCTCTCCGTGGATGATAGAGGATGTTGGAACAGATTGACAGCGTGAGTAATTGAATGTTAATGTTCAGGAACCTTTCATTTCCTAATTAATTTTGAAATTCTCCATGCAAAGTTTGCTCTGCCACCAACACAAACTCAAACAGCTCCAGCTGAGAGGAGCCCGGTGCAGGAGGGTTTTGACTTTTTCTCTGTCAGCACCAAAAGAAGGAGAGCCTGGTCCTAAAGCCCTTCAGTGACCTCAGAGCTGACCCTTCGCAGGGGAACTGGGGGATCTGTGGGTCACGACACCTCAGTGTCAGTGTCCCATCCCTCCCCTCAGAACCGTGTCCCTCTGGTCATACCTGGTCTTGATGCACTTGGGGAAGTAAGCCTGTGGGTACCAGAAGGAATAAGCCACAGCCAGCGTCCAGAGGATGGAGAGCTCATCCAAGAGCTGTCCCACGTAGCTCAGGGTCATGTGGAAGTACATGGAGAAGACACCTGCAGGGAGCAAGGGCACTTTGAGATGACAAAGCTCCATCCTTCCACAAACCCCTGGGGAGCTGTTCCTGAAGATACACCATTCCTGAAGAGCAGGGTGTGGATTTTGGTGTTCAGGGGGACTGGACTGAGTCAGTCCAGTCACACCACGGGGAATTACAAGGCTGGAAGCTGCATATCCACAGCTGGCAGGAACCATGGGCTGCAGGCTTCTAACAGACTGCAGGCTGCTTGGTTGCCCACCCGAGCTTTCCCTGTGCTTTGGCCACTGAGACCCTCCAAAGGTCTCATGTTGGATGGTCTGGCAGCCTGTCTGGTCTTCCCACAATGCTGGCACCCACCTACGAGGAGGAGCAGCCCTGAGATGAAGTAGAGTGGCACAGCCTTCTTCTGGCAGTACTGCCGGTTCAGGTACAGCAGCGCAGGAGACAGCACGAAGAAACTCACATTGCTGATCTGAAAAACAAGAGGCGCACTCAGCTCCTGGGCAATCCCCACACCACCACGTGCCTCAGTGTCCGTGTGCGGGGAGGATCCTGATCTCCAGCAGGGAGCCTCGTGAGGGAGCAGGGGTTGCTCTCGGCACAGGGACAGGACAGAGGTGTGTCTCCAGAAGCCAGGCTGGAACTGGAAGGGCAGCTCTTGCTGTGGCAGCGGTGGCCGCAGCACCTCTGCCCTCCCTCTGGGGCCAGCAAGGCCAGGGTGAGCTGCTGTGTCCCTTTTCGGTGATGCTGGTTTATCTTCAGCTGCCCGGTGTCTCCAAGCAACTCCTGTCTGCAGCCATCTCCCCCTGATGTCAACCCAGACCCTCCAGGAGCTGCCTGGATGGTTCCTGACACTTCCAGCCAGCAGTGATTCCCCTGTGAGGGGTTGGAGGGTGTGAGGAGCTCGGCCAGCACAGCAAGCCACTGGTCAGCAAAACATCCTGACCTGGGAGTGGGTGTGGTGGAGAGCAGCAGGATGAGCAGAACATCAGTAGGTGGGGACGGGCAGGACAGAGGTGACATCCTGTGGTGTCAGGTGTGAAGCCACCTGGCCTGGGGAGGGAGGTGTTCTGGACACTGGTAATTACGTGAGGTCATAAACCTCCTCTAAACACACCTGGCAAATGAACACAGGGGAATATTCTGCTCTGGTTTCCAACTCTGTAAAACTCCCTCTTTGATGGACTTTGATTAGTCTGGGGAGCAGGGGATGGTGCTGGGGAGCAGGGGCTGGTGCTGGGGCTCAGCCTCTTGCTGGACTGGCTGAAGGTGCCAGTGCTTCAGAGAGAGGAGATGCTGGTGGGCAAAATATGGGAGCTGGGGAGGAGCAGTGAGTGCCCAAAGCCTGGACCTGTCTGCTGGGCCAGTCCTGCTCCACCCTGCAGCACGAGGGAGGGAAATTTGAACTAATTTAATTACCCTCTGTGGGTTCTTGCCCTTCCTTTTTCACCTGACTTTGCAAGCTCGGGGAAGGGATATCGCTGGGAAGCACGGCCTCCCCAGGGAAAATGGTTCTTGTTTATGAAACGTTGGGATTGTGGTGCTGCATTTACCTGCCAGACAGCTCTTTGGGGCTCTGGAGCCATCTGCTGCAGTGCCATTTGGCAAAGCACCAGGGTGACTTTTATCTCAGCCTAACAATCCTTCCCCTTTCATCTTCCAGCTCCATGCTGACCCAGACCCCGTGCCTGGAGTTTGGCATCCACAGCTGGAGTCTCCCCAGCCTCTGCGGCACCAGGTAAATTGCAAAATCGGTGCTGGGCTTGTGTCGTCCCCTGGGATCCCGGTTTATGGTAACAGGGCTGCAAATCACTGGGATGTTGTCATCTCTCTGGAACACACCCTCTCCTATTCCAGAGGGAAACACAATTCACGCCTAATGTGAGATCTCTATTCCCTTAAACACCGGAGATTCATCTTGATTTTCACTAAGGCTTCCATGAGACAAGTTGATGCTCCCATTAGCAGCAGTTCTCAGGCCGAATGTATCGGTTTTCCGCAGGTGCTTAGAGCCAAATCCAGGCCAATTCCCATTCCAGCCATGAAGAGAGAAGTGCTGCTCCCACTTGCACCCTCGAGGTCAAATTGTTCAGAAACGACTGAGAAATCAAACCATGTGTTCGAGCAACAACCATGCTTCAAACATTTCCTTTCCCCTGAAATGATTAAGGAGGCTTTTGGAAGGCGAGCAGGGATAGCAAGGAGAGGGAAAACGCTTGGAGAAGAGGCAGGAGAGTGCAAGTGCCAGCACGCACATCGGTGATGTGACAGGGGAGAGGAGAGCTCTGCATCCCTGAGCACCGGGCATTGCAACAGCGCCGTTAATTACATGATAGTTGTGTTATCACTTCATTAATTCGGGACGGGATGTGCAAGATCAGATAGCGCAGAGGAGGGACAAGCGGGGGAACCGCGCCAATGGGGTCAGGAAGATAAACGGGATTCCTTGCAGAGCAGCCAAGCTGGGAGCTTAGGGGACAGCTCCCACCCCCGTGGGGACACGGGCTTTTCGTCACTCCTTGGCTCCAAGCTCTGATTTGTAAATGCTGACTTTCTGTCTTCCCTCTAGGATGTGGCAAGCTCCATCTCAGACGGGGTTAGGAGGGTTTTGCTCCCGGGACACCCATTAGAAGTTTTTCTGGAGTTTCTGCTGAGGCTGGAATCCCCTAACACAGCTTCTATTTCAGCCTCTCTGGTCACACTGCCCGGGATGTCAGGGAGATAAGGGAGTGGTGATGGAGCTAAGGGATGATTGGACAAGTGAGTTTCCCTGCCTGAGCTCCTAGCCTGTCCTGCTCCACAATAATGTGAATTATTGCTCCAGGTGCCTCAGCTGAGCCCAACTGTTTGCTTCTCTTCCTAGGAGAGAAGCGAGGCTGGGATCAGCAACACGGCTCTAATCCTGGTGCATTAATAGGATCATCGGGAAGACCCCAACTGCTGCAACTCCAGCCTGAGACAGAGGGGCAGAACCTTCACCTGTGACAGGTGAGAACAGCCTCTGCCGTGGGTTGAGGCAGGAGGTGCTGGTTTAAGCACAGCAGCAGTGCAGTGGCAGCAGAGGCTGCTCCTCACTCCAGCCTCACACCTCTGAGGCTCTCCAGACCTGTGCAGCAAGTTCCTAAAGCCAGACCTGTGTCGCAGGGGATGAGGCTGCAGGTCCTGACATCACAGTGCTGCTTTGGGGCAGGAAGCAGCACTTTGGGGAGTGTTTGCAGCGTCCTGAGCACAGCTTTCTGGGCAGGCAAGAGAGCCATGGGATTAGTGAGAGTGTGAGAGGGCCGGAACACCCCACACAGCCCTGCCACTGCCACTGAGCCCTTCTCTGGTAGATCTGCACCCTTTATTTCACCATTCAGTGGAGCATCCAGGAGCTCTGAGTGTGAGCAGCATCA
Source organism: Progne subis subis (assembly GCA_022316685.1). Classification (NCBI taxonomy): domain Eukaryota; kingdom Metazoa; phylum Chordata; class Aves; order Passeriformes; family Hirundinidae; genus Progne; species Progne subis. Next base: position 192,839 of record JAKJHU010000341.1, read on the forward strand.
GAGCTGCTGGAAAGAGACTGCTGAGGACGTGGGTGTCGTTACCAGCATCCTGGATCAATCATTTCAGCAAATAAACGAGGGTAGAAAGACAAGTCCCTGACTGATGACCCTCCTGGAGCACAATTCTGCTCTCCCCCGAGCAGCCAGAAGACAATAAATTTCTGGTTCACTGAGTCACTATAAACAGAGCTTTGTTGCTGAACTGCATCCAGCCATGAGCCACCATGTATTACTAGGCACTTAAAGGTACTGTTTACATTCTTTTCTCATACCCCTGGTGCTTATTTCTAATAAAAAGCATGGAAGCCAAGCAGACCTGAGAGAGTGTGGCTGGCACAGAGCAATCCCCAGCAGCACAATTGCTGCTGCTGGCACAGAGCAGCTCTGCTCCAGCCCCAGGCAGGGCTGGGAGAAAGACATTGAAAAGGATGCTCTGTGAGGAAACCCTGCTGATTTAGTGATCCAGGAGGCCTGGCTAGGAGCTGGCTGGGTTCCCAGCTAGCCTAAAACTCCGGAATATTGACACTGAGGTAAATGTTGGTATAATTAATTCTGGGCAGTAACGCTTGCTGAATATAGGGAACAGGCACCTGAATATAGGGAGCACATGAATGGGGAGAAGAAGAGAAGATGCAGGCTGTTAGGATCACACCTGGGATAGAGCTCTGAGCCCCAGCTGGGTCTGCAGGATGCAGCCAGCAGGGATAGTGACAGATCTCAGCCTGGTCAGATTTCTATAATCCCCCTTCTTTAGGGCACATCATGAGGAGCCTGATCCTGGGGGAGATCCCAGAGCAGGGAAGGGGGAATCCCTGTGCTGCTGCAGGAGGTGAGACCCAGGCAGTGCCAGCCGAGGAAGGGACCCAGGCAGTGCCAGCCAGGCTGTGCAGGCTGAGGAAGGGGTGATCCCCATGTCAGTGATGTTCCTGCCCACTTTTGGTTACAAGGTCTGGCCCTGAGCATGGCACAGCCTTGGGGCTGTTGTCAGATGCTCAGATTTTAGGAGGGTTTGCTCCTTTGCCACTCCTTGTTTGGACAGGAGGTCACCAGCCAGCCTAATGCAGGTAGCTGACATGGCAGTCAGGAATCACATCCTAAGACAGACTTTTTTCCCTCCCTTCCTGCACAGGCACTCTGCTGATGTCCTGAGCCTGGCAAATAGGACATCAGTGCAGGGACCATAAAAATCTCTTTCTCTGCTGAGGAAGAGGTGCCCAGTGTCATACAGAGGAGAACAAGGGCAAGTCCAGCTGCTGGAAAAAAATCCTGCAGGCTTTGCTTGTCCACATCCCTCTGTCCCTCAGTATCACGCTTGTTTTTATCTGCATTGAAACATGCATCGGAGAGGTTTTCTGCACTGTGCCTGAATCCCACACAGTGAGAATTCATCCCAACAAGCGCACTGGTGTGGTGTGGAAACCGGGGACACGGCTGTGGCTCGCAGGGACCTCCCTCCAGGACTGGGCACCTGGGTGAGATTTTCAGGATTAGCCACAGAATTTAGAAACTTGTGCCACAAAACGACCCAGGCAGCTGAGAGTTAAAGTTTTATGGGAATTAGAGGGCCTACAAGAATTAGTCATGCATCTGGCCACACCAGCTGGAGTCCAGCAGAGGAGTCTGACACTGAAGTGCTTTTGAGGAGCTCCTGAGATAGTTGTTGGTGGGATAAGGATTCCAAGCCACTTTGCCAGTCTGGCTGTAAATGGTATCTCATCTCCAAAGACGTATTTAAAAAATGCTGCCTTATGTATCAAACTAGGACATGAGGCAAAGTTATCTCCTGAAAGGAATTCACATCAAAACCAAAACCTTCACTTTGAGGCTTTGTGCTCTTGGTGCAAATCAGCCCCTCTCCAGTGCTAGCAGTGACTCTCTCAAACACAGAGGCTTTGGGCACTTCCAGCTGCATTTGGAATGGTTTGGGTTGGAAGGAACCTTAAAAATCATCTCCTTCCCCTCATTGCCATGTGCAGGGATATGTTCCATTCAACAGGTTGCTCCAAGCCCCAAGAGCTGAGATGCTGATGTGAGTATTGAGTGATTTCTGTATCTCTGCCCTGCTCTGCGCCTCTGAGCCCCTGCAGCAGCAGCAGTAAACAGCAAACAGCACAAAACACCCAGCTGGGTGCCACAGGGAAGCAGGATTAGGTCTGGACTGGCGGATCTTTCTTTGTTGAGTTCCTCAAAGAGCAGTGACTACACACAGCCCCCTCCTCGGAGACCCTGGCTGGGGAATTATCGCTATTACAGGTGATTTATTAAAAACAGGAAATGCTTTAAAAAAAGAGGAAGAGCCATTTCCATGAGAACAAGATCTTCTAGTGTTAGACAGTAATTGCCAAAAGTTGTAAACAAGGCCTGTGGAAAGCTGTAAATCCACATGCCTCACACCCCTGTGAGCCTTTAATTGCTCTGAGGGAGCAGGACACGCTCGGAGAGGCCGCTTATCTCCCAGCCCTCTGCAGGCAGGTACGGATGCTCCAGCCGTGCTGCAGCCAAGGCGCTGGCACCGGCTGAGAAAGGATCACAGGAGGTGAAACTGGCTCACGCACCAGCTTCCCTCTGCGCCGAGTTCCGTATTCCCGACCCGCCTGACACGGTTCATGGAAGTGCTGCCTCTCATTTTGCCACTCCTGCGCGTTTCGCTGGAATATGTGAGCCCTGTGTGGGACTTAGCCCGGCTGGCAGCAGAGCTGCAGGACTGGTATAACAGGATCTCACAGATCTGGGCTGTGAAGGAGCTCTGCCAGAGTTTTCTTGCTGGGAATCAACCCCACACACACACGCCAGAAGCGCCCCTGACCCCGGTAGGTTTTGGGGAGCCACCGTTGCAAGCAACAAAAGTCCTGTGATTGACCTGAAGCTCGGAAAATGCTCCCCATACCAGCACCCTCTAGCACCAGGAAGTTCAAAGGAGTGAGGAGGAGGAAAGGAAACAGGGATGTCCCATCCTGCCTGGATCCCAAAAGCAGCTCCTGGGTGCCTGGAGCCGGCCCCAGCCTCCCTGAGCACTCACGGTGTTGTAGTACTCGGCGATCACCGCCGAGCGCACGAAGTTGCTCTCACACCAATCCACCTCAGCACTCTCGTAGGAAAATATGCTCGGCATCGTCAGGCACCTTGGGCAAAAGGAGAGGAGCGGGTTAGTGGTGGGCACGGGGGAGGAGAGGGCTGCACACCCAAAGGGGACCCCGCTCCTCACGCGTGTGGCACCAGCCAGCCCAGCACAGCGCCTTACCCAGCTACCAAGGACTCATCCTCTTCCCAACACACATCCTACTGCACAACAGCTCCTCTCTGCCCTCGCTGCAGGAGTTGAAAATCACCCCCAGAAAATGCTCTTGGACTCTGAGGATGGTCACCAATCCATGGCATTAACATCTCTCCTCAGGTGCCGTTGCTGCCATACGAAGCTTTCCCATTTCAGCCCAGTCCTTGTCACCTCGTCTTCTCCCTTCTCCTCACTTTCTTTATGACTCAGACCTTCCTGCCAGGAGGACTTCCCTGTGCTCTGTGAGTTACCTCTGGGGAGTGGACAACCCTGCAGAGGTTGGTGCTCATTGGCTCTGTTCTCCACCATCGTTCCTCAGCATCTTCCCGAGGGCTGGAACTCGGCTCGTGGGAGCTCAGCCCCAGAGCACCAGCACAGGCCCTGGGCATTACCGGAGTCCTGGGGCACTGGGAGCACTGGGAGGTGCCTCTTCCCTCTGATTTGGATTTCACTTGGAGTGCACTCCCAGGCAATCTCCACCCTGGTTTGCCAGTGAAAGGAATCAGAGTTTGACACCTCCAATGGGTTCTCCACTGCCAGACCCAACCTCTGGTCGCACTGCAGCTGCAAATGGGACTCCAAACAAAAAGGAAGTCTAACCTTCTGCTTGGTTTTTTCTCCATGTTAAAAATACTCCTGTCCTCATTGTTTCTCAGCACTCTTTCATTACTTTGAAAAAGCAGTTCTGATCTTATTTTGATCAGAAGTTTCCTCTTTGCCGTATTCTTTTTCAGATCCTTGAGGCTTTAGTGCTGTTTCTGAAGACAGGTGCCGACCTTAGAGGCATCTGGAAGCACGGTAGCTGGATTTTTGGTGCAAAGCAGAGACAGAAATCCCCCGGAGCTGAGCAGTTCAGTCCCTGGAGGTGGTGTGGGACTAAACCAGCCACCCGTGCTGCTCCAGCCCTGCAGAGTGAGCAGGTCTGGGGTGACACTGAGCAGGTACCGAGCTGACACTGCCTCAGTGGCACCTCTGAGCTCCCGAGGCAAGGGTGGCAAACATCTTTCTTGGCTCCTCTTTGAAAATCTTTTCAGCTCTAATGCAGAGAAGGGAAGTTTGTCTCAAACCCACTCATCAGTGGATGATGTTCTCGAGGAGAAACTCCCAGTTTGCAGCGGAGCCACCACTGTGTGCAGCAGGGTGGGACTCCCACAGCTTCCTCTGCCTCCCTTCCCGAGCAGTTCAAAGGGAGAAAACGCAGGAGTGGAACACAACACAAACGAGCTCTTCTGCAGCTCCTGCTCTGACCAGACAGACCGACCCGAGGGAGAACCTCCACGGGTAACGATGGCCTCTCCTTAATCCAGGCTGGCTGCTTCCCAGGGCAGCTGAGATCACAGCTACAGGAGGCGAATAGGTGGCAGGCAGAAGGGTTTGAGGGCTGACTCTTCATGCTCCTGGCTTTCCATGTGCTCCTTCACACCACAGGGATGCTCTCCTCGTCCCTCATTGCTTCTACAGCGATGCAAGGTGAGAAAACAATTGCACCCAGGGTGGCAAATCCCACCTCGTGGCTCAAGGGATGTCAGTTGAGAGATGGCGAAGGGATGGAGAGACAGCAGGAGAAGAAGAAGAAGAAGGAGCAGAAAAATGGAAGCGGTGATGGAGTGCTCAGCACTGGGTGCTGGTGTCTCCTCCCAGCCTGGCTTACCTGTGATCTCTGAATGGACCAGCACTGCTTCCACACGCTCCGGGAGCTCCAAGGTTTCCAGCAAAGCAGGAGCAGCAACCTGCCCTGCTGCTCTAGCTCCGAAGGAGTGCCCACAGTGTGAGCTCAGCGCCAGCAGCCGCCAGAAAATCCCTTCGCTCCGTCCCTAGGGAAAGAGTTGGGATGGGACAGGGGCCACGTGCACCCTCCAGGCAAACCTGGGCCCCCACAGGAAACATATTGGCTGGAGGGGTTTATATCCGTGCCCCCAGATGGGCAGGGGCAAGGAGGCAGGGCAGGGAAGCATGAGCTGGAAGGGTTGGAAGACTGGGGTGGAAATGCAGCCTGAAATCATCCGTGTGCCCCCGGGCGGGTTCCCTGCGCAGGCGCACGCACCTGGCCCTGCTTCTCCAGGGGAGGGAACATCCACACAAACTGCCCTGCACATGGAGAAAAAGACAAGACTTTGCAGCAAAAAGCGTGGAGCAAGGTGATGCTGCCTATTTTCAGGATTTAAATTCAAGCCACTTCTCAACTTTTCCCCCCAAATGCTGTTTTATTATCAAAAAGAATGTTGTTATCAAATCTCACTTCTTCTAGCCAGTTTATTTTGTTATTTAGTTAAAGAACTATCTGAACAGGACACCTTTGGTTGACTGCTTTGCAAATATTTTCCTCCTGGACCTCATTCAGGCGTTCAAGAAATTTGGCAGCAATTAAGCTTTTTCCCCCAAAACAACATTTTTTTCCCCTCCGCGTAGAGTTGAGTGAAATATGTTGTTTTCTTAAACATGAAACTTATTATTTGGCCACTGCTTCCTGGTGGAGACACCACAGGCAGGGTGAGACCAAGCTCTAAGGTGTTCCTGTCCCTTTCCCTGTCCCTGTCCCTGTCCCTGTCCCTGTCCCTGTCCCTGTCCCTGTCCCTGTGCTTCCTGAAGAGTCGGGATCAAGCCTTTGCCATGGAGAAAAGCTCTTTGGAAAGCTCAGCCATTTATTTTGCTACTCCTATGAAAAGGAGCATCCCTGGGAGACCTGGGTTGTGCCAGGGCTTACAAAAGCCTCACAAATCCACCTGGGTTTGGAAATGAGAGCAATTAACCACTGCAGCAGCAGCTGATATTGCACCATGGGGGAGCCTCCGTTACGTGCCACCAAATCCAGGCTTGGAGTCCTGCTAGGACAGACCTAGAGCAGAGGATCTGAGGGGATCCCAGAGAGCTGCTCCCACCTCTGGACGGTGAGGGAATCTGGGATGGAATTGCTTTTTATCTGCCTGGAACTCTCAATGGACTCTGCAAGCAGGAGACTGAGCTCCCAGGCTGGAAGGAGCTCCCCAGTTCCACAGGGAATCTCAGTGAGAAACAAGTGGTGACTTGCCCATCCCACTGGGAAGAGAGGCAGGGAAGGTGGCAGAGGTGAATTTGGGAAGAAGAACCCACACAGGTGATGCCTGATCCGTGTGAACATCCTTGAAAAGAATGAGTTTTCCCACCCCAAAAACCTCTGGCATCCTTGGGGTGAGCGAATCGTCCAAGCATCCCTGATACATCCTGTGCCATGCAGTGGGTAAATAACTGGGGAGGGTGTCACAGGTCTGCATCTCCCCTGATTCATCAATAACTAGGTCATGAAGGGAGCTTGGTTTCCTGCTGAGTCCTCACTCCAAACTCCTGCTGATGTTTACATCCTCCTGCCTGTGGTCAGCAGGGCCTGGGGTGCTGGGGATGCTGCCACAGCGGAGGGCTGGGGACAGGAGGGTGCCCCGGGAGCACAGGGTGAAGCTTCTGGGCCTCGTGTGAGTAACACAGAGACACCCCCAGTGCTGGCACTGCTGCGACCTCACCTCAAGGACAAGAAGGACTTTGAGGGGCTGGAGCATGTCCAGGGAAGGGAACGGAGCTGGGGAAGGGTCTGGAGCCCCAGGAGGGTCTGAGGGAGCTGGAAAAGGGCTCAGCCTGGAGAAAAGGAGGCTCAGGGGGCCCCTGTGGCTCTGCACAGCTCCTGACAGGAGGGGACAGCCGAGGGGGTCGGGCTCTGCTCCGTGGCAACAATCAACAGGACAAGAGGAAACAGCCTCAAGTTCCTCCAGGGGAGGTTTAAACTGGAAATTAGAGGCTTTTTTTTTTTATTCACAGAAAGATTGTAAAGCATTGGAATGGGCTGCCCAGGGCAGTGGTGGAGTCACCATCCCTGGAGGTGCTCAAAGGCAGTGTGGGGACACAGGTCAGTGGTGAACCTGGTGCCGGTGCTGGGCTGATGGTTAGGCTCGATCACCTTAAAGGTTTTTCCATCCTTAAGGACTCTGTGATTCTGATCCTCCCTGTGTCTGAAACTTCTTTCTCTCAAAGCTTCCCTGGAGCCCTCACCTCCTTGCTGAGCCCTGCTGCCTCCTCCCCACCTGGCTCCCCACAGGAGACGCCTCAGCCCAGCTCTGTGAGGGTCAGTGACACGTGGTGCTCCTCAGGGACTGTCCTGTCCCCTCAGCCGGTCCCTTCCTGCCCCCTGGCACTGAGACCCTCTTGCAAGGCCCCACATCCCAGGTTTTGTGACACAGGACAGGGTTTCACCTGCACAGCCTCATCCCAGCTCCTTTTCCTCTCTGCCATCCCTGGAGCGGGCACTGGGTGCTGAGGCTCTCACTGCACAGCTGAGAGCAGGCAGTGCACCACAGAATCCCACATGGTTTTGGTTGGGAGAGACCTTAAAGCCCATTCTTAAAGCCAGGGACACCTTCCACCATCCCAGGGTGTCCCAGGCCTTGTCCAAGTTGAGGGATGGAGCAGGAGCCTCACGGGAGCTGAACCAGCAGCCTCAGGGCCCAGCTGCCAGGGTTTTGTAGCTGTGAGCCCACCAGCCGTGCTGGGCAGGCAGTTCTGCTGCTGCTGCCACCAAAAACTGGGAAGTGGAGACTCTGGCAGGTGAGTTTGGGGGAATCCAGTTGCTTAACTCGAGGCTGGTCCTACCTGCTTTGTCCTGTGGCACCTAGGATGGAGATTTCCACCCGAACTGCTGCTGACGAGGGATTTTTTTTCAAGAAATACCAATTGTACCTGTGGTTCAGGGCCACGTGTGTTTATTTATTGCTCTGGCTGCTGTGGGCAGAGGGGCAGCAAGAGCAGGGCAGGGAGGATGAGGTGGGAGTGCTGGCATCCCACGTTCCCACTGCTGTTGGCTCAGCACGAGTGAGTCAGAGCCCTGGGGTGGATGGAGACAAATGACTTTGCTCCATTCTCACAGCGAGGGTTAGGGCGAGTCAGGAAGGGAAACCAGGCATTTTGGCTCTCTGTCATCCTGCTGCAGCACTCTGTCCATGCCCAGGAAGGCCCTGGAGCTGCCTGGATAGGCTCCATCCCACTGCCATCCTTCGCTTTTGGTACTTCAACTCCAGAGCTGCAATTTCCTGCTTTCAGGTATAAAAACACAGGCAGGTGACCTGGGAGCCTTGCTAATGCTGAACAGGCAGATAATCCTCCTCCTTCCTGGCTCCATGGGGCAGGAATCTGTCGTTTGGGAAGCTGTTTAACAAATTGTGGTCAGGAAAAAATAACAAGAGCAGCAGGAGATGTGCTTAATCTGGCTGAGCCTTGCTCAGCCAAATGGGAGCATTTGCCTTCATTGCTGCCTCGGAGCCCCTCAGGAGCGATGTCCCCACTCTTTTCCCTTCTGCAGAGCTGGAAATATCTCTGTGTTTCCTCACCAGGCAGGGCAGGGGCTCCAGGCAAACAAAAACCAGCAGCAGCAGCAGCAGCAGGAGGAGGAACAGCGAAGCCAGGAGCACCCCACGCCAGGTGTGGCTTTGGAGCCTCCAGTGCCTGAAACACCTGCTCTGTGCAACACCTTGTGCAAGTCAGCCTCCACAGGGGCACGGCACAAGCCTTGTCAGGCCCCACAGGGTTGGTCCCGGGGTCCAGGAGAGATTCCCCAGCAATCCCTCAGCACTGAGCAATCTCCCAGGCAGCCCATGATCGGCGCCCCGGGCAGGATGCCATTCCAGGCAGCCCAGGAGGCTTTGTCAATCTGAGCACCCCGGGCTTGTTTGGAAATCCCGACAGGTTTAAAGCAAATGCCGTAATTGCCGATGGTGACAGCGAGAACAGCAGTAATTAAAGGACGTTCTCCCAGCGCTGTCATCTGTCACATGTGCCTCCAGCACTGCGAGGTGTGCGGAGGCTTCAGCTTGTGTAACTCACCAGGGGCTGCTGGACCTGCAGGGGCTGAGCAGGGACCTGCCCCACTCTCCCTTCTTGTAGATGAAAACATCTGAATCAGGAGGGAGAACAATCACCTCGGCCACGCGCAGCACAGCCAGGGCTTTCTCAGCCACGCGGCTGCCTGGAGTCCTGGAAGGTTTTGGGTTTAGCAGCTGCAGAGCAGGGAGGCTCCTCTTGCCAAACCAAACCAAACCAAACCAAACCCAACCAAACCCCTGCAGCCAGAAACTCGTCACCCTCATTTCATAAAATCCTAGAAGAGTTTGAGTTGGAGGGACCTTAAAGCCCATCTCATTCCCATTTCCACTACCCCGGGCTGCTCCTGGCCTTGGACCCTGCCAGGATGGGACGTTTGCTGGAATGTTAAACTGAAGAGATGTGAGAATGGAAGGGGATGCAGAGAAAGTTCCTTTTTGCTGGGGCTGAGCCTGCAGCTCCCCATCCCAGCTGGCAGGGCCTTGGCAGCAGCTCAGAGCAGGGAGCTGTGTTATCCCATGCCACAATCCTGCCTGGAGTGGCGCAAAGTTTTGGCAGGAGACCCTGGTGGTTTGTGCAAGTGCTGGGAGAGATTTGATAGCAAAGTCTGCAACCAGCCCTGGGAACCAGAGACTCCTTCATGCAGGGCTGTCTCTGAGCTCTCAAGGAGACTCCTGGCCCATCTGTGCTCCCTGCTCCCCCCTGGGCAGAGAGCAGGAGCTGCTGCCTCTTCTTCAGGAAGGGGGATTAGCCATAGGAAGTTCCTAGGAAGCAGACACAGGTTTGCCTCCTGCCCCATCTTCTGGTGGTCAGTGATTTAATACTTCCTTAGCTGGAGGTCCTGTGTCATCGTGTTTAATCAGCCAGGACAGGCCAGTCCTGCCCATGATTATCTGAGCCTTTTAAAGATCATTTTTGTGGTCATATTCTACAACAACAAGGTTCTGATTAATTAAGTGCTGGCTGGAAAAGCACCTCCTCTTAGAATCCCAGCATGGTTTGGATTGGAAAGGACCCTAAAAAGCATCCAGTGCCACCCCTGCCATGGCAGGGACACCTTCCCCTGTCCCAGCCCTGTCCAGCCTGGCCTTGGGCACTGTCAGGGATCCAGGGGCAGCCACAGCTGCTCTGGGCACCCTGTGCCAGGGCCTCAACACCCTCACAGGGCAGGATTTTTCCCCAGTGTCCCATCTATCCCTGCCCTCTGGAATGTTAAACCAGTGCCTCCTTGTGCACCTGTTTCCTGATGGCTGCACTGGGAGCCCTTACCTTCTGAAATGGGAAATCCCAAGGAGCTGTTCCCTGTTCCCATCCCTCAGACCTCCCCATCCCACCCTGCTCATTCCCAGTGCTCATCCCAAGGAGCTGTTCCCTGTTCCCATCCCCCAGACCTCCCCATCCCACCCTGCTCATTCCCAGTGCTCATCCCTGCACCTGGTGGAGTTTCCCATCTCTGCTCAAGGAAGCACATCCCATCCCATGTGCTTTCAAGCTCTGTCTCCCTACACAAATAAAGGACATTTGGGACAGTCCGTTTTGGAAACAGAAGTGCTGTGAGGGCACAGAGGGGCTGCTGGAGCAGGGACGCGGTGATGCTTTGAAGAGCCACTGGACAAAGCTCTTGGGAGAGTTTGTCACCTGAACTGAGAAGGGCAGGGAGGTGCAGGAGTGTCCCTGGACATTCCCCCTCTGTGCACATTCCAGAGGAAAGGTCCTGATGCCATTTCCAGGGTTGTGCCGGCGCTGATGTGTCAGCAAACTTGTGCCCAATCTCAGGGCTGCACCAGGGAATCGCCAAACGTGGAATCACAGAATCCCTGGGCTTGGAAAAGCCCTCTGAGGCCATCAAGTCCAGCCATCAACCCAGCACTGGCAAGGCCACCGTTAAACCTTGTCCCCAGGTGCCACCTCCACGGGGATTTTGAACACTTTCAGCCATGGCAGCTCCACCACTTCCTGGGACAACTTATTCCAGTGCCTGGACACCTTTTCCACCAAGGAATTGTTCCTAATACCCAATCTGAACCTCCCCTGGCACAATCTGATGGGCAACCAAGTGTCTGATGGGTCAAACTCTGTGGAGAAGATGTTTGGGAAGACTCCTTTTATTGAACATCCACCCCAGCCCTCACCAGCCCTCGCCTGCAGAGATGTTTCCTTCCTTCATTTAATAACTTCTCAACTCTTCACCACCTTGTTACTCTTTTAATTCCTGCCTCTCCCTGCAGGAACTAAAACCCATCTCCAACTAATAAAACCAACTAATCCCGAGAGTTTGAGTCTTCAGGCAACTCCGAGGTGAAGCTGAAGGGCCAAAAATAACCCCTGGCTGCTGCAACTCCCTCGACTTCCTGCTTGCATCAGGATGGAGTTTGGCATCAAAACAGCTCCGGGCTGTCAAATCGGCCCTCAGGAGGATCTGGCCACCCAGGCCCAGCTCCGGAGGCAAGCAAGGGCTGGAGAGGTTGGATGTGGGAGACTGGAAAGGCTGCAGGAGGGAGCCTGGGGGCTGTCCCGTGCTCCTGGAGCTGTTTCCCAAGCCCAGCTGGACCCCGAGCAGCTCCTGCTTGCCAGGAATTCTCCCACACCCTTGGAGGGAGGGCGAGAGGGTTGCACAAGGCTGGTGACAGAGGAGGAGGCTGCTCTGGCCTCCAGGCTGAGCCCGTGCCTATCTCCCCTGTTGTTGAGACTGGGAAACTGGAATGGGAACTGGGAGAGGGAGCCATCCCACCCACAGCGTGCCTCTCCCCGTGGCACCCTGTCCCAAAGACAGATGTTTCCCAAATCTGATTTTCATGTCCTGAAATCTCACTGCTGGCAGGGAGCAGAGCACAGCAGCCCCCTCATGCTTTGGGACCATGGAGGTGATGAGGAGTGCTCCAGCTTGCCTGGGGATGCTCTCACTCCAATGTTTCTCCTGCAAAAAACCCAGGATATTAGCACAAACTATATGAATTAGGGGCAAGCGCAGCTCTGACTGAGCGGTACTGTGGGAGCAAACAGAGAAATCCTGATTTTTTCCTACCTGATCACAGAAATCCTTCAGACAAGTGCAAGCCCAGGCCAGAGAAGGGAAGGACCTCAGGGCCCAGCTGTCCATATCCACGCTGAGCAGAAATGTCACGAACTGGCTGAGACCTGACGCAGCTGAAGCACAATGCAGGTGGCAGGAAAGCGCTGCAGGGGCAGGATACGGTGATATTCCAACGAGGGTGTGAGCTCTGCTTCAAACCCTCACTTGTGAGCTGTAAGCCCCAAGGTGGTGACATTTGAGGGTCCTACACGCAGACACCTCCTGCCTGTTGGCTTGACTGTGTCGTGATCCTGGACTGAAGCGCTCTTTGGTGCTCCTGGGGTCCCTGGAAATGCCATCCCAGCAGATGCAGAATCATTTAACCCTAATCAAGGTCCCTAACTGGGGCCTGAGGCACCTGGAGTCCGTTTCCCACCTGTGTAAGCTCCGTGGGACAGGAGGTTTCTCTGAGGCCTCTCTGGGTGTTGGTTCCTTCACAGGGGATCCAGAACCCCTCGGCAGTGCCAAGCAGGAATTGCTGTTGTGGTTGTTCCTGGTGCTACTGCTTGGTCTGCCTGAGCTGGGGGACACTGTAAAATCAGTAATTAATTTTTACCAGGTCTTGCAAACAGGGAGGCAGAGGCAATGCTTCAAATGTGCTTAAAGGAAGCCTTATGTGTTTTAAATTTTTTAGATAGCTCTTTTGCAGAACTCAATACACCAATTATTAGGTATTTTTTCCAATAGCACACAGGCAAAATTGAAAGAAAATTCTTTAGCTTTGATCAAAAACCCAGAAACAGGACAAATTAAAGGACAAATTTTCACTAATAACCTGGGGCAAATGGTATGTGCTTGTGTCTCCACAGGTTCAGGAGTCCAGTGAAGAACGTGAAGCTTTATCAAGCACAAAAACACGCTGACATCTCCAAGGGCTTGGAGAACAACCAACCTCGTGGTCGTTGCTGGTGTTACTTCTTGGTCTGCCTGAGCTGGGGGACGTTGTAAAATTGGTAATTAATTTTTACCAAGTCTTGCAAACAGCCTGGTGGTTGCTGGGCGCAGCCAGAGGTGACAACTCCCCAGAAATCCCACCCTGGGCACATCCCTGCTGTGTCTCCCTGCTGATGCCAGAGCTGTTCCCACCCATCTTTCCGAGGCGGGGGATGTGGTGCCGGATTGTCTGGGAGCCGCTGGGCCCTGACTGTGCAGGTGGTGCTGGATCAATACCTGGCTCAGCTTCGCTCTCGGGGAGATCGGGCTGGCATGTGCAAGGTGCCTCCAGATCTGCTCTGAGATAGGGGCTGGCTGTCGGTACAGCAGAGGGATGCCAGAATCCACAGCTAATTATTGCAGAGCAGAGCTAATTACTGCAGGGCAGCGCTAATTACTGCAGGGCAGAGAGGCAGCGGCTGAGCTGTGCCCAGGGGAGCAGGAAGGCCGGTGGCAGCTGGCTTGGATCAGGAGCGTGGCCAGCACTGGGCAGTGACTGTCCCCTGTGCTGGCACTGCTGAGGCCGCTCAGCTCCTGGGGACAGTTTGGGATCCTCACCCCAAGAAGGACCTGGAGGGGCTGGAGCATGTCCAGAGATGGGAACAGAGCTGGGCAGGGTCTGGAGCCCCAGGAGAGGCTGAGGGAGCTGGAAAGGGGCTCAGCCTGGAGAAAAGGAGGCTCAGGGGGCCCTTGTGGCTCTGCACAACTCCTGACAGGAGGGGACAGCCGGGGGGGTCAGGCTCTGCTCCCAGGGAACAGGGACAGGAGGAGAGGGAACGGCCTCAGCCTGGGCCAGGGGAGGTTTAGGTTGGATATTGGGAGAAATTCCTCCACGGGAAGGGCAGTCGGGCACAGACAGAGCTGCCAGGGCAGTGGTGGCGGCCCCATCCCCAGAGATGCTCAGAAGCAGCACGGATGTGGCACTTGGGGACAGGGCTTAGCTGTGGCCGTGCTGTTGCTGGGTTAATGCTCCCGTTTCGGACCCTTCTGCCAAGTGGCCTGGAGCCACCCAAACCCTCGGGGCGCCTCCGCCTTGTCCCGAGTCACAAAAAGCCGCCTGGAGGTCGCACATCCCAACCCGGGCAGTGCAGGGCCGGGAGCGCCCGCGTTGTCCCAGCCCAGGACACCGCGCCCGGGGTCACCTCGGTGACCCCAGCAGCGCTCAGCCCCTCTGCACAGGGGCTCTCCTGCTCCCCCCGCCCCATCCCGGGGTCCCCCCGGACCCCCCGGACCCCCACCGCCCGGGACCCCCCATGGCCGTGCCCGTGCTGCCCCCTGCGGGTAACGGGGCCGCGGTGCAGCCGGAGAGCGAGAAACGGGGATTGGGGTGCGGGGAAAAGGGACTGGGGTACGGGAACGGGGATTGGGGTATGGGGATTGGGGATTGGGGTACGGGGATTGGGGTGAGGGGAAAAGGGACTGGGGTACGGGAACGGGGATTGGGGTATGGGGATTGGGGTACGGGGATTGGGGTGAGGGGAAAAGGGACTGGGGTACGGGGAAACGGGGATTGGGGTATGGGGATTGGGGATTGGGGTACGGGGAAAAGGGATTGGGGTACGGGAACGGGGATTGGGGTATGGGGATTGGGGATTGGGGTATGGGGATTGGGGTGAGGGGAAAAGGGACTGGGGTACGGGGAAACGGGGATTGGGGTATGGGGATTGGGGATTGGGGTACGGGGAAAAGGGATTGGGGTACGGGAACGGGGATTGGGGTATGGGGATTGGGGATTGGGGTACGGGGATTGGGGTGCGGGGAAAAGGGACTGGGGTACGGGAACGGGGGTTGGGGTATGGGGATTGGGGATTGGGGTACGGGGATTGGGGTGCGGGGAAAAGGGACTGGGGTACGGGAACGGGGATTGGGGTATGGGGATTGGGGATTGGGGTACGGGGATTGGGGTGAGGGGAAAAGGGACTGGGGTACGGGGAAACGGGGATTGGGGTATGGGGATTGGGGTACGGGGATTGGGGTGAGGGGAAAAGGGACTGGGGTACGGGGAAACGGGGATTGGGGTGCGGGGAAAAGGGACTGGGGTACGGGAACGGGGGTTGGGGTATGGGGATTGGGGATTGGGGTACGGGGATTGGGGTGAGGGGAAAAGGGACTGGGGTACGGGAACGGGGATTGGGGTATGGGGATTGGGGATTGGGGTACGGGGATTGGGGTGAGGGGAAAAGGGACTGGGGTACGGGGAAACGGGGATTGGGGTATGGGGATTGGGGTACGGGGTACGGGGAAAAGGGATTGGGGTACGGGAACGGGGATTGGGGTACGGGGAAAAGGGACTGGGGTACGGGAACGGGGATTGGGGTATGGGGATTGGGGTACGGGGATTGGGGTGAGGGGTAAAGGGACTGGGGTACGGGGAAACGGGGATTGGGGTACGGGGAAAAGGGATTGGGGTACGGGAACGGGGATTGGGGTATGGGGATTGGGGTACGGGGATTGGGGTGAGGGGTAAAGGGACTGGGGTACGGGGAAACGGGGATTGGGGTACGGGGAAAAGGGATTGGGGTACGGGAACGGGGATTGGGGTACGGGGATTGGGGATTGGGGTACGGGGGATTGGGGTACGGGAACGGGGATTGGGGTATGGGGATTGGGGATTGGGGATTGGGGTATGGGGATTGGGGTGAGGGGAAAAGGGACTGGGGTACGGGAACGGGGATTGGGGTATGGGGATTGGGGATTGGGGTACGGGGAAAAGGGATTGGGGTACGGGAACGGGGATTGGGGTATGGGGATTGGGGATTGGGGATTGGGGTATGGGGATTGGGGTGAGGGGAAAAGGGACTGGGGTACGGGAACGGGGATTGGGGTATGGGGATTGGGGATTGGGGTACGGGGATTGGGGTGAGGGGAAAAGGGACTGGGGTACGGGGAAACGGGGATTGGGGTACGGGGAAAAGGGATTGGGGTACGGGAATGGGGATTGGGGTACGGGGATTGGGGATTGGGGTACGGGGGATTGGGGTACGGGGATTGGGGTGCGGGGAAAAGGGACTGGGGTACGGGAACGGGGATTGGGGTATGGGGAAACGGGGATTGGGGTGCGGGGAAAAGGGACTGGGGTACGGGGAAACGGGGATTGGGGTACGGGAACGGGGATTGGGGTATGGGGAAACGGGGATTGGGGTGAGGGGAAAAGGGATTGGGGTACGGGGATTGGGGTACGGGGATTGGGGATTGGGGTACAGGGATTGGGGATTGGGGTACAGGGATTGGGGTGCGGGGAAACGGGGATTGGGGTATGGGAACGGGGATTGGGGTACGGGGAAAAGGGATTGGGGTATGGGGATTGGGGTACGGGGAAAAGGGATTGGGATATGGGAATGGGGATTGGGGTACGGGGAAAAGGGATTGGGGTGCGGGGAAAGAGGGATTGGGGTATGGGAACGGGGATTGGGATATGGGGAAAAGGGATTGAGGTATAGGGAACGGTGACTGGGGATTGGGGTACAGGGATTCGGGTACAGGGAAATGGGATTGGAGTACGGGAACGGGGATTGGGGTACGGGAAATGGGGATTGGGGTACTGGGAACGGGAATTGGAGTACAGGGATTGCGGTACGGGAAAGGAGGATTGGGGTACAGGGATTGGGGTACAGGAAACCGGGATTGGGGTATGGGGAAAGGGGGATTGGGGTACTGGGAATGGGAATTGGAGTACAGGGATTGGGGTATGGGGATTGGGGTACGGGGAAAGGGGGATTGGGGTATGGGGAGAGGAGGATCAGGATATGGGGGAAAAGGGGGTTGGTGTACAGGGTGAGAGGGATTAGGGTATGGCAGGAGGGATTGGGATATGGGGAAAGGAGGGGATTGGGGTATGTGGGAGAGGAGGTCCCAGGGTTCAGGGGGAGGAGATCAGAGTACAGCAGGAGATAGAGGAGCTGGGATATGGGGGGAAAGGGAGCACCCAGGGCAGGGGAGAGGGCAGATCAGGATCTGGGGGCAGAAGGATGATATGGGGTATGAGGGAACCCGGGATACAGCGGAAAAGGAGGGATCCAGAGTACCCTGAGTTTTAGATCCCAGAGAAATGAACAAACAAAACTCATGGGAGTTGTAACTAAATGATCTTTAAGGTCCCTTCTACTACAATCTGGTCCAGGATTCTACCAATTTCTTCTAAGGGCTGCCAGAGCCTGCATGAACCTCGTTTGCCTCCTCCTTGGGAGTGGTTGGGGTGCACGAGGGAACTTGGCTTGTAAATCTTCAGTGAAGCTGAAGCCATCCTCCAGCTCTGCAGATCACTGCACATCCACTGCCCATCCCAAACTGCCCTGAGGGTCTCTGGAGCAAGCTGCCCTATCCTGGAATCCCAGAATGGTTTGGGTTGGAAGGGTCCTTGGAAACAATCCCATTCCAGATTCCATCCCCTGCCATGGCAGGGACACCTCCCACTGTCCCAGGCTGCTCCCAGCCCTGTCCAGCCTGGCCTTGGGCACTGCCAGGGATCCAGGGGCAGCCACAGCTGCTCTGGGCACCCTGTGCCAGGGCCTCAACACCCTCACAGCCAACAATTGCTGCCCAATCTCCCATCCATTGCTGCCCTCTGGCAGTGGGAGCCATTGCCTGTGTCCTGTCCCTCCAGCCCTTGTCCCCAGTCCCTCTGCAGCTCTCCTGGAGCCCCTTCAGGCCCTGCCAGGGGCTCTGAGCTCTCCCTGGAGCCTTCTCCAGGTGAACACTCCCAGCTCTCCTGGCTGCTGGGGATCTGCAGCCACCGGGACATCGCGGGGATGTCCTGAGGACAGGACAGCCGTGCTGAGCAGCTCCTTGTGCCACGGCCAGAGCTCCCCAGGGACTCTGAGGAGGCACCGGGCCAGGAACGAAGCAGTTAAACACTGTAAAACTGCAGGCCGGTGATATTGTGTTGTATAAGAGACAGATAATGCGTTTTCCCCGGCATCTGTGCTGCAGCTTGCCTGAAAAGCTCCAGACCTGAATTTCAGCCCCTGTCAGCAGTTCCAGCGCAGCCTCCCAGCGCTGTCACCCGCGCAGTAAATTACCGGCTTCGCGTTAATCTGCCCGAGCGCAGAGAACCGAGATCCCCGCAAAATGCATCTCCCAGACATCCCCTGCAAGCCGCAGCTTTAAAATCCATTCGGGGGAAGCAGAGCAGCGGTTTCATTGGAAGGCAAACATAAAGCTCGGCTCCCGAGGGAGCGCGGCCCAGGGGAGGGGAGATAAAGCCACCCCGGCCCGGGCGGGGGGGACAGGCCATTGTTTGCTACAAAGGACAGGAAACAAGCCTCAAAGGGGACGTGAAAGAACCTTAAAACAAATGCAGATCAGCGAGCGGGGATGGCTCCGAGCATCTCCCGCCTGCGCTGCCCCGGGCTGCTGCGGGGGGCTCGGGGCGGGGAGCCGGGGACCCCTCGGGTGCTGGACCTGCCTTTCCCCCCGAGAGTGGGGCTTGGTGGAGCCGAAAAGAGCCAGAGGAGGCTGGGATCACCCCGAACCGGGGTGAATCATCAAATCGAGGAATGGTTTAGGATGGAAGGGACCTTAAAGCTCATCCAGTGACACCCCTGCCATGGCAGGGACACCTCCTGCTGTCCCAGGCTGCTCCAAGCTCCGTCCAGCCTGGCCTTGACCTTATGGTTAGACTCGATGATCTTAAAGCTCTTTTCCAACCTAAACAATTCCATGATTCCAAACCCCATCCCCGCATCACCCTCTGGGGTGTGACTGAGCCGGCCAGGGCACTCAGAGGTTGTCCTTACTCCAGCCTTGGGCTGCTCTCCCGCTCCTTCAGTGCCCCCAAAGCTCATCTCATCCTCCATCCCCTCCTCCCCGCCCCACACAGCCCAGAACTGGGTGTTTTTGGGTGTCTCCTCAGGGCCACCCCGAGGAGGGGGAGCTGGTGTGGTGTCCCACTGGCCGGGAGCTCTCTGGCTGGAGAAACCGAGCTGTGCTCAGCGAGAGAAGTCACAGATCTGCCAAAACTGCATCAAAGCCAATTTCTCTACATGGAGATACCCCTTATCTGCTCTGAAAAAGAGTGGGTTTGGTCCCTTTGGAGCTGAGCCCCTCTGCTGAACGTCCTGCTCCTCCCAGTGAGAGCAGGCTGGCGTTGGAGCCGAGTGGCAGAAATGACCCAGAGTGGCCCACAAAGCCATTTCCTGCCATACAAGGCAGGCTGGTGGCTCTCTGCCAGAGGGGACAATGAGGGACGATGGGGCCTGGCCTGTGAGCCCTCGTGTTCCTGTTTACTTGGAGCCTTGGTCGTGGATCAGAGAGATTTCTCCGGCTCCTTTTTCAGCAATTTTGAACGCAGTGGCAGGCAGCAATGCCCAAATCCTGCAGGAATCCTCCTCCTCTGCGGGGTCCTTGGCACTGGTGGCTCTGTGTCATGAGAGGGGACCTTCCCCAGCCCTGCAGGGGGTCCCACCAGCTCTGTCACCCCCTGTAAGGACAGCAGGGCCCGAGGCCACCTCCGGGGCCACGGGCAGTGACCGCCCAGCTGGCCCTGTCCTGGCCCCTGTGACGCCAGCAGCGTTCCTGGCTCTGCAGCTCGTGGCCGGCTGGGACGAGCCCAGGGCTCTGTGCGCTCCTGTCACACCGGGGAAGGGAAAAACATCACCCCAGCCCCGCAGTGACGGGAGTTCCCGCTGTTATCTCGTCCTTCCTTCAGCCCAGAGCCCGACCAACACCCTGCCTTTATCAGCCTGGCCTGCAGGCAGGCAGCGCCGGGATGGGCTGGGACAGGGGCCGGGCAGGGGGACAGGAACATGGCACTGGGGACAGGAATGTGGCACTGGGGACAGGAATGTGGCACTGGGGACAGGAATGTGGCACTGGGGACAGGAACGTGGCACTGGGGACAGGGGCCGGGCAGGGGGACAGGAACATGGCACTGGGGACAGGAACGTGGCACTGGGGACAGGGGCCGGGCAGGGGGACAGGAACGTGGCACTGGGGACAGGAACGTGGCACTGGGGACAGGAATGTGGCACTGGGGACAGGAACATGGCACTGGGGACAGGAATGTGGCAATGGGGACAGGAACATGGCACTGAGGACAGAGAAGTGGCACTGGGGACAGGAACGTGGCATTGGGGACAGGAACGTGGGCACTGGGGACAGGAACGTGGCACTGGGGACAGGAATGTGGCATTGGGGACAGGAACGTGGGCACTGGGGACAGGAACGTGGCACTGGGGACAGGAATATGGCACTGGGGACAGGAATGTGGCACTGGGAACAGAGAAGTGGCACTGGGGACAGGAATATGGCACTGGGGACAGGAATGTGGCACTGGGGACAGAGAATTGGCACTGGGGACAGGAATGTGGCACTGGGGACAAGAATATGGGACTGGGGACAACAAAGTGGCATTAGGGATAGGAACGTGGCCCTAGGAATGGGAATTTGGCAGTGGGGACAAGAACATCACACTGGGAATGGGAATGTGGCCCTGGAGATGGGAATGTGGCCCTGGGGATGGGAATGTGGCACTGTGGTCGGCAAAGTGGTATCAGGGATGGGAAAGTGGCACTGGGGACGGGAACACGGAATCAGAGAATTGTTGAGGTTGGAAAAGCCCTCTGGGATCTTCGAGTCCAACCATTACCCCAGCACTGCCCAGGCCACCACCAACCCACGTCCCCATGGATGTGCCACATCCACACTTGGGCTGTTTGACCACTCCCAGGGATGGTGACTCCAGCCCTGCCCTGGGCGGCTGTGCCAGCGCCTGACCGCCCTTTCTGTAAAGAATTTCTCCTCATGTCCGATCTAAACCTCCCCTGGAGCAGCTTGAGGCTGTTTCCTCTTGTCCTGTGCCTTGGGCTCCGGAGAAGAGCCCGACCCCCACCTGGCCCACGCTTGGGAGTCAGGAGATTGTGAAGCACCTGGGGGTGGGAGCATGGAGCTGGAGAAGGGATTGTGGTGCCTGGGAATGGGAACAGTCCTTGGGGACAGGAACACAATGCCTGGAGTTGGGAATGTGGATCTGGAGACTGGAACACAGTGCCTGAGGATGGGAACAAAGTGCTCTGGAGATGGAACCACGGCTCTGGAGATGGAACCGTGGTGTCTGAGAATGGGAATGCGGCTCTGGAAAAGGAATGATGGTGCTTGAGAATGGGAACGTGGTGCTGGAGACTGGAATGCAGCGCTTGGGGATGGGAGTGTGGCTCTGGAGATGGGAACAAGCTGCTGGAGAAGGAACCAGGGTACTTGGGCATGGGAATATTGTTGTAGAGGAGGAACTGTGGTGGCTGAGGATGGGAACGCTGTGCTGGAGACTGGAACACAGTGCCTGGGGATGGGAACACAGTGTTGACAGGAATGTGGCACTGGGGATGGGAACACAGCACTTGAGGATGGCAACATGGCTCTGATGATGGGAACGTGGTGCTGGAGAAGGAACCGTGGTACCTGGTGATAGGGATGTGGCTCTGGAGGAGAAAACGTAGTGCTTGAGGATGGGAACACAGCACTGGAGAGAGGAACACGTTCCCTGGGGTTGGAAATGTGGCTCTGGAGACCGGAAAACAGTGCTGGAGACTGGAACACAATGCCTGGCACTGGGAACAGGGTGCTTGGGGATGGGAATGTAGCTCTGGAGACGAAACCATGGCTCTGGAGATGGAAAAGTGGCTCTGGAGAAAGAATCATACTTCTTGAGGATGGGAACATGGTGCTGGAGATTGAAACACAGCACCTGGGGATGGGAATGCGGCTCTGGAGATTGGAACACGGTGCTGAAGACTGGAACACAGCATCTGAGGGTCGAAACGTGGCCCCGCAGACGGGGACGCGGTGCCGGGGACAGAACGAAACGCGCCCCTGGTGCGTGCGGAGCGCGCACAGCTCGGGCGGGGGTGGCGGGGGGAGTCGCTGCCGGGAGGTGCCGGGACTCGAACCCGCGGCCCCGTGGCGGGGCGGTGCCGGCAGGGGGCGCTGCCGCGCGCGGGCGGGGCGGGGGGAGCGCGGCGCGCGCGCCTTTGTTGCCGTTGGCGCCTCTTCCTGCGCCGGGCGGCGGCGGCGCGCGCGGGCGGGCGGGGGCGGCACCGGGGGAGCGGCACCGGGAGCGCAGCGCGGCTCGGGCCCGGCGGAGCGGAGCGGAGCGGGAGCGGCGGGAGCATGGAGATGGAGAAGCGCTTGACGCTGGAGCTGCGCAACAAGAAGCCGAGCGAGGTGCG
>JAKJHU010000342.1:0-43048 GCA_022316685.1 Progne subis subis
GGACTCATATTCCCAAAATTTTTAAGCTAGGCTCGTGATGCCATCTTTCCAGTAACACTTGCAACCATGCAATTTTCCAATATTTAGAGATCCATGAATGAAGCCTGATAAAAATTATTGGAAGAAGCATTTAAATATCAAGGTATCATGGTAATGTTATTGAGAACGGCACTCAAGTGTGAATGGGAGGTGGTACCTCTCAATGTCCCTGCCTTCAGGACACACACAATTAACCTTCCCTGAAAGGTGGAACTAAGGACAGGTCTCCCCACCCATTTTTGCTTCAAGAAGTAACCAGATATGTCACTACTCCACACTAGCTCTTATTGCCATGGTAAAAAATCTATTTGGAAAAACCTTAAGAGGAGGTATGCAAATATTTGATATTAATCTTATTAGGTTAGAGCTGATATATGGATGAATTGTGCAGGTCTTATTAATAAAGAGAACTTCCTTTCACCAGGAAAACCAGCTGGAATAATAAAGGCAATTCTGTGAAAAGTTAAGTTGAACCATTTAATATGGATTTCATTTCATTTTCTGATGTTGATTCCTCACAGGAATAATATCCCTCTGGGAAAAACAAAACAAAACAAAACAAAACAAAACAAACAAACAAAAAAACCCACCAAAAAACAAAACCAAAACAAAACAAAAAACCCCAACACCTTACCCCCAAAAAATAAGATAGAAAAAACAACAAACAAGTAAAAGAAACTCTGGCATCTCATTTTTAATTCTGACAAAAATGTCATTAAGACTAAATGCTGCAGCTCAGTAGAAAGGTTCACAGTTTTAAGCATATATTGCTTATTTCTTTTGTCATTAAAAACAAAGAAAACAAATGATACTATATACATCAGTTGTAGTTTTCCTGAATTCAATGTGGGTAATTATAATTACTGAGCTTTTACTTTTCATGAGTGTTGTTTAGATGAAATTCAAAATATGAAAAAAGTTAAATGGTGTCAACATATTCACATAATAACACAGGCATAGGCAGTTTTCACAAATGCATTTGCCATACAAAAATTTCCCTTGATTTCAAAAGAATAAGGTAATCTACAGATGAGACACATGAATTTTTCTCTTGCTTCTGAATGGTGCAGCTTCAAGGACATGATTCAGCATAAAACATTTAATCTCTTAAAGGATGGATGTGATTACAGTATGAACCAAAATAAATATAGAATTGTACATGCTTGTAAATTTGGAATTTAGCCAGTTTCATTAAAATTAATTTGAAAGTTCATAAGCCTATACATCCTTTCTGATGAATTACGAATTATTTATGGTCCTGTACCAAAACTCATCTTAATATTTTAATGCAAAGCATAGGAAATAATGTTATTGCAATATCTTTTGACCAGCAAGTTTTTCTCAGTTCAGCTAAAATCTTTACAAAAATTTTTTATTGAAAGATTGAGCATCTGTTCTCCTAAGTTATTTATAGTGACTCTTCTGTAAATAATTATTATCTTGTAAATGGTTCAGAAAACATGCTGTGGAGTTGACATGTAAAACCAGAGGTGATTCAATATATCTGACCTTTTGGATGTATTACTTGCACAGATTATTTCGTATCCTTGACTGGATGAATAACATTTTAAAATTATATTTATACTTTGCACTTCCACTGTTTTGAAGTTGAAACAATTCCTAATTAAAATTTATTAATATGAATTTTATAATTTATTAATTATGAATTTTATTTTCTTTTAAATTCCTTAGAGAAATTTTTTATGCTAAAATTAAAAAAATGTAAGTAGAATAAATTCCTGGAAAAATTTCTATGGGCACAGGTTTGCTTTAACTTTTACCTCTGCCCCCAATAACTTGGAGATGGTACTACAATTTCAGGAGAATTAAAGAAACCAAAGAAAATCTTCATATGAACTCTTAAAAAGTGAAAGTACTGTATGTCTTATACTTTTATGCTAGGTGACACCCAGATGGCTTGAAAGGTTGTTCCTAATGTTAATCAAATCAAAGTGGTATAGGAACCAGATCTTCACTCTCCTGGATTTTTTTAAAGTTTTCTCATTTCATCTAGGCTAGAGGTATCATTAAATTAACTTTGCATAGGGTCATTTTGCTGATACTCCCTCCTGGACCAAATTAAGCTCAAAAGTAGAAAGGCATTAAAATAAAAGATATGTAGTAAAAAAATCTTCATAAAGGGAGGACCATTTTCTCATGCAATAGTATTTTGATAATGTATTTTTTATTATGATACATTTTTACAAAGAGAATGTAAATTGTCTTCCATATATGAGGATGATCTGAATTAAGGTTCAAAGAAAGAAACAAACTTTTTAAAGTAAAGATATGTTTTTGGTGATTTCCTTGCTTATCTTATATTTTGTAAATACATGATAAGGTATTTGCAGACATATCCTTTAAAATTATTTTATTCATAGAATCATAGAATTGCTAAGGTCAGAAAAGACTAACCTTATGTCCTATCTTTAGCCTAGCACCACAACTATGTTCACCAGTAAACTACGTTCACAAGCGCCATATCCACATGTTTTTTAACATGTAGGAATTGTGATTCCACCACCTTGCTGTGCAGTTTGTTCTTTGTTCCAATGTTTTACTTTTCCTTAAGAAACATTTTCTAATAACTCATCTAAAGCCCCTCTGGTGCAACTTGAGACCGTTTCCCCTTGTTGCTTGTTACATGCAAGAAGTGGCCAACCCCCACCTGTCACGTAGTTGCAGACACCAGTAATGTCCCTCTTCTTCACCCTCCTTTTTTCCAGGCTAAACACCCCCTATGGTCACTGTAGCACTGGTGCTCCAGACCCTTCCCCAGCTTCTCTGCCGTTCCCTGGACTTTCTCCAGCACCTCAAGGTCTTTCTTGTCATGAGGGGTCCAAAACTGGACACAGCACCCAAGGCATGGACTCACCGGTGCCCAGTACCGTGGGGGCAGTCAAGTGCCTGATTCTGGGGGCCACATTATAGCTGATAAAGGCCAGGATGTCCTTGGTCTTCTTGGTTACCTGGGCACACTAACAGCTTTTGCTCAGTCGTTTGTCAACTAACAAACTCCTCTTGTTTATTCTATTAAACAAGACAGACAACAACTTTAACATGGCTTTTATTTCCTTAGTATTTTTTTGAAGTAAAGCTACAGTCTGCACAGTAGGGGAACCAAAAATGGTGCAAAAGGTCTAAACATCTAGACTCCCCTCACACTGAGCAACCCTTGTTAATGTTATGTGATTATGGATAGTGCTGAATAAATGAATCATCTCTGAACCCAAGTTCCACAAAGGTCAATATTTCGGTTTATCTCCATCAGAAAATGATGGGTCTGACTTTAGAGTCAAACCAAACGATATTGTTCTTATACTTTTGGGATTATCACAGTGAAGGTTTTGCTTCAGCCCATTTCTAATATTAATGCAGTCTACATTGTGAATGTCCCAAACTCCTAGAAAAAGTAGACATGCTTGCTATGTAAAATAATCCTTTCAGAGAAGAAGAAAGACATATTCAAATTCCTTTGAACAAAATGTTAATTACTGATGTGAGAATTTGGGTAGTTCTACTTTACATTGAGTTGACAAGATAATATAGAAAAATAATCTCCATTCTTTTACATGTCATTTCATAACATTTGAAGTTACTATTTTATAAAAGAGTTTTTAGCATTCTTCTTATTATAGTCACAAAGGTTTGGTGGTTTTTTTTAAATTTCTAACCTAGTGTCCTAGGGTAACTTTATGATGCTTGTATCCCCAATCGTCTGATCTGTTTGAACTCTGTACATTGAGTCCTGTGCCTTTAAGACTGGTTCTAAGAGCAAGGAGAAGCGCGGAGTTTGTTTTGAGAAAACTGCCTGACTCCTCCACATTCTTCTCCGGACGGTGTTCGGCGGAGGCTTGGAGAGACTGCGGGACAGAGATCTTTTTGCTTTTAGTTAGTTTCAGCTAGCTAGGGCAGAGAAGTTCCCTGGACTGTTTTTTTTCTTTCTTTTTCCTTGGAACTGTTTAAACCTGCTCTGGACTGAAAACCCAGGGCAGCTCTGGGGGCTGCACCTGCGGCCCACCGGGGCCTGGAGCTCGGCATTTTCCAGCAGCGCCGGAGGGACTGGGACTGATGAGAGACTGAGAGAGAGCCGAGCTCCACCCACGGCAAGGACTTTCTCAATTTGCCATCTCACTTCAGAACGAGAGGTTTTATTGTTTCATATTATTCATTCTTTATACTTGTATGCACTTTATTTGTTTAGTAAAATAGTTTTTTCCACTTTTCTCCACAAAGGTTTTTTTTTTCCGGACTGGTTGGAGGGAGGGGCCACTTGGGTTTGCTTCCCAGAGGGATCCTATACAGGGGTTTTCCCCAAAATTTGTCTCCAAACCAGGACATACCTTTAATTGGCGCCTACTGCGGGGCAAAAGAGAGTGGAAAAAACTTGTATTGATTACTATTAACTGCATTTTTTTTGTTGTCCTTTGGGTAGGGATTAAACAGACAGTGGCCATGCTGCTTCTTGAAGTCCTAATGTCTCTTAGAATAGAGTCTTTTCTGCATTTCTGTTCCCTAGGCTTTTTTGAGGTCTTAATACCTTTCTGGTCCCTAGGTTTGTTTTCCTACCCAGAAATAGCTCCAATATTGTCCTTAACATACAGCTTTTACACTAGGGATGCACAAATTAGAATAGTTATTTTGCTGGGTTCGCTGATTATGGTTTACAAGAAGCTTATAAAGATACTGGAGTTTGTTCTGGGTATGTTCAGTTTATGGTTTTTTCGTCCTACCTTGCGTCCTAGTTCCAGCAGCATGTTTTGGGGATTTATCAATAATTGCACCCAGTTTGTTAGAGGGGATGAGGCTCTTCAGCCTCTTTTTTCCTTCTTCTCTTTTGAGTCAGTTACATCACTTTTGGAGAATGTTCAGGGTCTCCTGAATGTTAAAGACACCACCTTCCTGGTATTTCACCTCGTGACTTTCCTCTATATGGCTTATAGCTTTTCTAGAATGAGTCACACATTGCTAAACACTGTAGGGCAGCAGATAGAGGCAAGGGAGCAGGGAGATAAATCAGTCACTCAGGCTGCAGCCAACCCCACAGCTACTCAGGTTGCAGCTAAACCAGACGGTGAGGCTAAGACACCGGCAGTTGCTGCAGTTAAGAAGGGAAAGAAGCACACGGACAAAACCAATCGACCAGTAGATGATGATTCAGGTGAAGGATCCTCAGTGCCTCCTGACACCCAGTCAGGAGTCAAACCAACTGAAACACAATCAGAAGCTGAAGCAACTGATGATACACAGTCAGAAGCTGAACCAACTGATACAAAATCGGAAGCCCAACCAACTGGTACAAGATCGGAAGTCCAACCAACTAGCACACGATCAGAAGCCCAACCAGCTGCTACAAGATCAGGAGCCCAACCAACTGCTACAACATCAAGAGCCCAACCAACTGCTACAAGATCAGGAGATACTATTGAGTCCTTTTCCCTGAAGGACCTTCGTGGCCTAAGAAAGGATTATACTCGACGACCTGATGAATCTATAATTAGTTGGTTAGTCCGTCTTTGGGATGCTGCAGGCAAGGCTACAATACTGGATGGCACTGAAGCGAGGCATCTTGGATCCCTATCACATGATCCAGTTATTGACCAAGAAATGATGAGGGAGGCTAGTCCTTGCAGTCTCTGGGAACGGGTCCTGGGAAGCGTGGCACAAAGATATCTGTGTGCCGACGATCTCCATCTGCAGCAAACTCAGTGGAAAACCACTGAACAAGGGATTCAGCACTTGAGAGAAATGGCAGTGGCGGAGATTGTCTTCTCAGATGACCTAAACACTAGGAACCCCGACTTGGTACCATGTACACCTGTAATGTGGCGAAAACTTGTACGACTTGGGCCACAAGAATACTCCTCTGCTTTAGCAATAATGAAGCGGGATGAGACAGAGGAGACTGTGCTTGATATGGCGAAGAAGCTCCGAACATATGCAGATGCCGTGCATGGTCCAACACATGCAAGAATCGCAGCTTTGGAAACACAGGTGCGGGGATTAGCAGACAAGATAAAGGAGGATCTCAAAGAACTCAAGGAGGACATTCTCCAGATCTCTGCAGTACAAGTTAGGGGCTCTGGCACCACACGCAAACGTTCCCTAGATAGAGAGGGAAAAGGCATCCCACGGGCTAAACTGTGGGTCCTCCTGCGTGAATGTGGAGAAAACATGAAAAGATGGGATGGAGAATCTACTGATGCTATGACACAACGGCTGAATGAATTGTTGGATGGCAAGACTGTGAGAGGAAGTTCTAGCAAGAAGGAAGCAGCTCCGGTTACCCAGGGAAATAGGGATAATCAGGCTTAGAGGGGCCCTGCCTCTAGCCAGGTAGAGGCTAGGGAAAACCGTGTTTTTTGGACTGTGTGGATTCGTTGGCCTGGCACATCAGAACCACAAAAATATGAGGCCTTAGTTGACACTGGTGCACAGTGCACATTACTCCCATCAAGACGTGGGGGAAGAATCTGTTTCCATTGCTGGGGTGACAGGGGGTTCACAAGATTTTACTTTGGTGGAAGCTGATGTGAGCCTGACTGGAAATGAGTGGAAGAGACACCCTATTGTGACTGGCCCAGAGGCTCCGTGCATTTTGGGCATAGACTTCCTCCGGAATGGGTATTTCAAAGACCCGAAGGGATTTAGGTGGGCATTCGGGATAGCAGCTGTAGAGACAGGGGATGTTAAGCAGTTGAATACCTTGCCTGGACTATCAGAGAACCCATCTGCTGTAGGTCTTCTGAAGGCGGAAGAGCAACAAGTGCCAATTGCCACTTCAACAGTGCATCGCCGACAGTACAGAACAACTCGAGATGCTGTGATCCCCATCCACAAGATGATCCGTGAGCTGGAGATCCAAGGGGTGGTCAGCAAAACCCACTCACCCTTCAATAGCCCTATCTGGCCTGTGCACAAAACTGATGGAGGATGGAGATTGACTGTGGACTACCGTGCCTTGAATGAAGTGACTCCACCATTGAGCGCTGCTGTGCCAGACATGCTGGAACTCCAGTACGAGCTGGAGTCCAAGGCAGCAAAATGGTATGCCACCATTGACATTGCTAACGCATTTTTCTCCATTCCTCTGCCTGCAGAATGCAGGCCTCAGTTTGCTTTCACCTGGAGGGGCGTGCAGTACACCTGGAACCGATTGCCCCAGGGGTGGAAACACAGCCCCACCATCTGCCATGGACTGATCCAGGCTGCACTGGAAAAGGGTGAGGCTCCGGAACATCTACAGTACATTGATGACATCATTGTGTGGGGGAACACGGCAATGGAAGTGTTTGAGAAAGGAGAGAAGATCATCCAGATTCTCCTGAAGGCTGACTTTGCTATCAAGAAGAGCAAAGTTAAGGGACCTGCTTGAGAGATCCAGTTTCTAGGAATAAAGTGGCAAGATGGAAGGCGTCAGATTCCCACTGAAGTCATCAACAAAATCACAGCAATGTCCCCACCAACCAACAAAAAGGAAACACAAGCTTTCCTAGGCGCCATAGGTTTCTGGAGGATGCACATCCCTGAGTACAGCCAGATTGTGAGCCCTCTCTACCTGGTTACCCGCAAGAAGAATGATTTCCACTGGGGCCCTGAACAGCAACAAGCCTTTGCCCAGATCAAACAGGAGATCGCTCATGCAGTAGCCCTTGGCCCAGTCAGGACGGGACCAGATGTGAAGAACGTGCTCTACTCAGCAGCCGGGAACAATGGCCTGTCCTGGAGCCTTTGGCAGAAGGTGCCTGGGGAGACTCGGGGCCGGCCGCTGGGATTCTGGAGCCAAAGCTACAGAGGATCCGAAACCAACTACACTCCAACAGAGAAGGAAATCTTGGCCGCCTATGAAGGAATTCAAGCTGCCTCAGAAGTAGTAGGCACTGAAACACAACTCCTGCTGGCACCTCGACTACCAGTGCTGGGATTGATGTTCAAAGCAGAAGTTCCCTCTACCCACCATGCCACCAATGCCACATGGAGCAAATGGATTGCCCTCATCACTCAGCGCGCCCGCATTGGAAACCCAAATCGCCCTGGGATTCTGGAAATAATTACAAACTGGCCGGAAGGTGAAAACTTTGGTCTCATGGATGAAGAGGAGCAGGAACAAGTGACACGTGCTGAAGAAGCTCCACCATACAACCAACTGCCAGCAGAAGAAACTTGCTACGCTCTTTTCACTGACGGTTCCTGACGCATCGTTGGGATGAAACAAAAGTGGAAAGCAGCCGTATGGAGCCCCACACGACAGGTTGCACAAGCCACTGAAGGAGAAGGTGGGTCAAGCCAACTTGCTGAACTCAAAGCTGTTCAACTGGCCCTGGACATTGCTGAAAGAGAAAAGTGGCCAAAGCTCTACCTCTACACTGATTCACGGATGGTAGCTAATGCTCTATGGGGATGGCTGGAGAAGTGGAAAAAGGCCAATTGGCAGCGCAGGGGATGAGTAGATGAGTAGATGAGTAGAAGGACATTGCCACTCGGGTAGAGAAGCTACCTGTCAAAGTCCATCATGTAGATGCCCATGTCCCCAAGAGTCGGGCTAATGAGGAGCACCGAAACAACAAGCAGGTAGATCAAGCTGCAAAGATAGAGGTGTCAAAGATAGACTTAGATTGGCAACACAAGGGAGAGTTGTTCCTAGCTCGATGGGCCCATGATGCCTCAGGTCACCAGGGCAGAGATGCCACCTATAAGTGGGCATGAGACCGAGGGGTGGATCTAACCATGGACAGTGTTTCTCAGGTTATCCATGACTGTGAGACGTGTGCTGCCATCAAACAGGCCAAGCGGGTGAAGCCCCTATGGTATGGTGGGCGATGGTCCAAGTATAAGTACGGGGAAGCCTGGCAGATTGACTACATCACCCTTCCCCAAACCCGCCAAGGCAAGCGCTACGTGCTGACCATGGTGGAAGCCACCACTGGATGGCTGGAGACCTACCCTGTGCCTCATGCTACTGCCCGGAACACCATCCTGGGCCTTGAAAAGAAAATCCTGTGGAGGCATGGTACCCCTGAGAGGATTGAGTCAGACAATGGAACTCATTTCAAGAACAACCTCATCAACAACTGGGCTAGGGAACATGGCATTGAGTGGGTGTACCATATCCCCTATCATGCACCAGCTTCAGGGAAGGTAGAAAGATACAATGGACTGCTAAAAACCACCCTGAAAGCACTGGGTGGGGGATCATTCAAAAATTGGGAGCAGCATCTAGCAAAGGCCACCTGGTTAGTTAACACCCGAGGTTCCACCAACCGAGCAGGCCCTGCCCAATCTGAGCCCCAACATACAGTAGATGGAGAGAAAGTCCCAGTAGTACATGTAAGAGGTTTGTTAGGGAAGACAGTTTGGATCAATTCTGCTTCAAGTACAGAGGATCCCATCCGTGGGATTGTCTTTGCTCAGGGACCAGGCTGCACATGGTGGGTAATGCAGAAAGATGGAACCACACGATGTGTACCCCAGGGAGATCTGATTGTTGGGTGAGAACCCTGTGTAATTATCGCTGTGTACTGAATGGTACTGCCACTGTATGTAGCTGTATATTGCATATTGTTTTTATATAGATGTATGTGTGTGTAGAGCTAGAGTATATATTAGTTTTAGTAAATTGACAATATGGGGATAAGGGGTGGAATGTCCTAGGGTAACTTTATGATGCTTGTATCCCCAATCGTCTGTTCTGTTTGAACTCTGTATATTGAGTCCTGTGCCTTTAAGACTGGTTCTAAGAGCAAGGAGAAGCGCGGAGTTTGTTTTGAGAAAACTGCCTGACTCCTCCACATTCTTCTCCGGACGGTGCTCGGCGGAGGCTTGGAGAGACTGCAGGACAGAGATCTTTTTGCTTTTAGTTAGTTTCAGCTAGCTAGGGCAGAGAAGTTCCCTGGACTGTTTTTTTTTCTTTCTTTTTCCTTGGAACTGTTTAAACCTGCTCTGGACTGAAAACCCAGGGGAGCCCTGGGGGCTGCACCTGCGGCCCACCGGGGCCTGGAGCTCGGCATTTTCCAGCAGCGCCGGAGGGACTGGGACTGAGGAGAGACTGAGAGAGAGCCGAGCTCCACCCACGGCAAGGACTTTCTCAATTTGCCATCTCACTCCAGAACAAGAGGTTTTATTGTTTCATATTATTCATTCTTTATACTTGTATGCACTTTATTTGTTTAGTAAAATAGTTTTTTCTACTTTTCTCCACAAAGGTTTTTTTTTCCGGACTGGTTGGAGGGAGGGGCCACTTGGGTTTGCTTCCCAGAGAGATCCTATACAGGGGTTTTCCCCCAAATTTGTCTCCAAACCAGGACACTAGTTTTTAAACTATGTTTAAAAAAAAAAAAAAAAAAAAAAAAAAAAAAAGCTTTTGGTAATTAGGAGCACTAGACACCACTAGCCCATAAAAAGATTTTTTATGAATAAAGAAAAAGAAAGGCAATTATATTTTTTTTTAAGATTGAAGTCAAAAAATTGAAGACCATAAAATTATTTACCTACAATCTTTGCAATCCAGTGTTATCAGTGTCCTTTCAAAATATTAAAGAATTTGCAAAGGAAATGCCAATAAAAAGCATAATTATGAAAATATATCTTTTAAGAAAAAGGAACTTTCAGACCTTCAACATGAAGCTACACACACATGATTTAAGACTATCGGATCATGTGGATACCAGACCACCTATGCAGGACAATGACAACGATTTATTCTTCAGGGAATCCCTATATTTCCAAATCAGCTGTCCTTTCCCAGGGAAGTGGTCACACCACCAGCCTGACAGAGCTCAAGAGGTGTTGAGGCACATGTTGTGATTCTTGTGGATGTCTTGTGCAAGGCCAGTACTTGGACTTTAAGAATCGTCATCGGTCCCTTCCAACACAGGATATTCTATGATTCTATATTTCTATCTCATGGACTCAGACCTAAGAAAGATCTGAGAAAATGAAGGACTAGGAGCACACATTTATTGTGCTGCAACACCCAGTGTTAGCAGTGTAATACATGACTGGGCAAAGTATTGAGTCTTTCAAAGTCAAGAAAAATTCCAAGATCGAACAATAAAAAAACTTTTTACAGAGTTACTGTAGTTACAGAGTTACTGGAGAGATTTACCAAACATCATCTGCTCCAAAGCAGAGGCACACACATCTGCATGCACTGGGAATGCTTTGCTGGGGGTGCTGGTCCCTTCAGACCACTTAATCACCCTCGTGACTAAAAGGAGTTTTGGACCTGAGTGTTTCTTTCTCCCAGGGAGACCTCACTGATCATACGGCACCACTAAACTGAGACCACTTGATATCTGGCACTGGGATTCATGTGGACATCATCAAGTCTTTCCTTCCTTCCAAAATCACAGGCTGAGTGCCATGCAACCTGAGGGGGAGCAGTTATAATTTTTGAAGCTGTTTCCAACCTGCATAAGAATCCGTTTTTGTCCTCTGTGATAGTTTCTAAGGCGTCTTCCTTTAGAGAGAGGTGTAGATTGAAGAAATTAATGTAGTGCATGTGCCACAAAGGGCTACATTTGGCATGTTAGACTACACCATGGTACATTTTGTTGGCTTGGATATTGGACTTACAGTGAAGCACAAGTATCTTTTCCTACAAAAAAAGAAACAAAAGACAAACTGCAGTCAATTTTGAAAATATACTTAATATTAGATGAAAGCAGTAATTTTTGCAGAAGAGTGACTTCAAAAGGTATAAGATGTTGATAGATTTTTTTCACTTGAGCATGTAGGAGTATTCAGATATAAATATAATAGATATGTAATATTATTAAATAATATATAATATTATTTAATAATATAAACATGTAATATAATTTGAAAGAAAAATAATTTTAAAGGTACAGACCAATCTTAACAGAACCTGAAAAATATGACAGTGCTGGAATAGTGGAATTCCACAAGACCATCTACAAATATCAAATTGAAACAGAACAAGGACTTAACAATTTCTTTCTCCACTGGAGAGTGTTAATACACATGGCAAGTAGACAAACGCTAACTGTCAGGATTTTAAAGTAAACCTGCTTCATAATGATCACTGCCTCACCAGACCGCAAGAATGAACTAATTATTTGCTTTAACTTTCAATCAGACTATGTAAGGATCAAAACTCTTCCATCTTTTTTAAACAAATTTTGCTTTCTATTTAAACTGTCAGGGGTTTTTTTAGCATTGCTGATTTTCTTTCATAAGCTTATTTGATTCGAATGCAATTAATACAAAGAAAACACTTTGCCAAAGGCACAATCTTCCTTATTCTTTGGCATATTACTTCCTGAAGGTTAACTGTAGCTCCCTAAACTGGTCCAGTGCTGTACACTTGAAAGGACGGAAGCAACATCAAATTTATTTTGTGTTTACATAATAGATTTGGTGTCAACACTTATTTTTCAATACTAAAGACAGTAATATTGCTCCAGATTTAAGAACTGTGTGGCTAAAGCTAGAGTGTTCAGTCAAGATTAGGGATTTTATCTTCAGCATTGATTTTAGTTAAATCATTTGTTTACAACCAAGAATCCTTATTTTCATAAGAAAACTCTATTTTGGTAAAAAGTAGCATTAAAACTTAATGGAAATAAGTTTCAATATGAAATTCTGGATGTTACCCTGAAATCTTAATAATTGAACACTAAGGGTTGTTCTTTGCACTTTTCAAGTAACACAAAAGTAATGCATATGGGTTCCGATATCTACACTTTGTAGAGAAACTTACAATTAGATATTATTAATCAATAATATCTATCGGTGTAATGATCTCCTAAAAATATGGTGATTTATATGATTATCTCTGTAGTGGTGCGAGAGTTGTTTTATTAAGTTATTAAGTTATTTTTGTAAGATTTTTAAGTTATTTTTGTAATGGTTAATTCCACTGTATACCCCTTTGTTCTGTAATAGTTTTCCCCCTTATGAGTTAGTTGTATAACCAGACGTTATATGCCAATAATTCCTCCCCTGCACCTGTCCCTGTCAATCCCCCCCCTCACCTTGTGGTCGCCCTGTCTGTCACTTCGAGACCCTTCCCTGGATTCTGGAAAGATCCAGGAGAGGCATCGAGTGATAGGCTGGTGCCCGGGGAATCCCCTCCTACCCCTCTGTGATTTGTTAATGGTTTAGAAGTTGACACCCCTGGATCCACCCCCGTGTTCCTGGTTGGCTGACCCATTGTCAGCCCTCCCCCGTTTATAAGTGGCTGTCAAGCTTTGATCTCTGCTCTCTCTGGGCAGCAGTGGTCTGAGGCGGAGCTCCTTGCCGGACTCCCCTTAATAAACTACCTTCTACCCTGCCTAAAGAGAGACTCTTTTTCCATCGCTGCAGTCGCAACTCCATCAGGTTCACTCACTGGTGTGGGGAACCAGAGCCCACCAGGAGGAGGTTACTCGCCCTGCCTGTAACCCCGACCGATCCTCGTTGTGGCAGTGCAGAACTGAGCTAGCCCGCACGCCTGCCAGGCATGAGGGGACACTGCAATATATCTCAATTTAAACTCAAAGTTATTATTGATTATAATAGAGTGCATTTGAGCAAACTTATAATATTTAGCATATTCAATTTTGCATATATTTATATACATGATGACTGTCCTAGGCTACAATGTAAGATGTGCCCAAAGTATGTATTCTATCACCATCTCCATCAGCTGTTGAAGCTAGGTTGGGCAGTGTTTCCCTTGCCCCCTCCCTCCAGACTATCTTCTGTTAATGGCCCATCAATGCCCTGCTGCAGGACTCATAGGTAACTCCCTCCAGGAGCTATCTCTGTTTAATGGGCAATCAAGGACCCATTGCAAGACTCATAGAATGATATCAGCCCATTGTGAGATGCTCTGCCCAGGGGGAGGAGCCAAGCATTCCCACCTGGATATCATCTGGGATTTGGGACAGCACAAGCAGCCTTACCCACTGGATTCCCAGAGGTTAAGAGCTGCCTTTCTGCAGGAACACTGCTTCAACAAGACCACTTTATCTGGACTGCTACCACCATGGTGTCAGGTTGTATTCTTGTCGCAGTGTCCCTCACTCCTGGCAGTCGTTGACCACAGGCTAGCTCAGTTCTGCACTGCGGCAAACTCGGATTGGTCTGGGTTACAGGCAGGGTGAGTAACCACCTCCCAGTGGGTTTTTGGTTCCCCACTCTGGTGGATGGACCTGATGGCGTCACGACTACGGCAACAGAAAAAGGGTCGACTCTCTTTGAGCAGGGTTAAAGGTGATTTATTAAAGGGGAGTCTGGCAAGGAGCTCCGCCTCAGACCACTGCTGCCCAGAGAGGGCCCAGATCAAAGCCCTGCATTGACTTATAAACAGGGGAGGATCCCGGGGTGGTGACAACGGGTCAGCCAATAAGGGAACATGAGGGTGTAACAGGGGGTGTCAACTTCCAAACAATGAATGAATCACAAGAGGGGAGGAGGGGATTCCCCGGGCACCAGCCTATCACTCAACACTTCTTCTGGATCTTTCCAGAAGCCAGGGAAGGATCTCAAAGTGACAGACAGGGCGCCCACGAGGAGAGAGAGGGGATTGACAGGGACAGGTGCGGGGAAGGAATGACTGACATAAAACGACTGGTTATATAACTAACTATAGGGGGAAAACCATTACAGAAAACGGCAGACACAGTGGAATGAACCATTACAAAAAACTTCTTATAAAACTTACAAAAATAACTTAATAACTTAATAAAACAAATCTTGCACCACCACATATTCTGACTGTCAGTGATCTTTTGTACTATTGCATGTGTTTTATTTTATTTTACCTTTATTTCTCTCCTATTAAATTCTTTTTTCTGACTTTGAGTCTCTTGCTGGTTTTGCTTTCAAGCCAGCACAACCATAAGCACACAGTTCTGTGCCTATATATGTAAAATACAATGGATGGGGAGATTCCTATCATCATTATCTAGATTTACAGCAGCTTCATCTTTTATATCATATTATCTACTAATTTACTTACTAAGAGAGTGTCTAATGCTACTGAAGCTAAAACTAGAAATAAAGATAGGCTGTACTTGTATGTAGGCCCCAACAAAATCTTTCACATTCAGTAGGTTACCCAGCATCCAAGTTTATGGCATTTTCAAGTTGAGTGGTTATTCTGTATTATGTCTAGGAGAAGGCACTGCCCAAGCAGAGAAGGTTCTCAGCAGGCAGCTCTTCAGCTTTGTTTGCAGTCTTGAGGAAGCACAAGTTTCTGGCCCCCATCCACCACTACACTTTTACCTGCTGAGGTCTGTCCTGTGTTGCTTGTTGGTACTTAAAATACCTCACAGACTTCATCCAACTAAAATTGCATGGTAAAAGGGAAAAAGAAGATTATTATAGTCTGCCTTTCATGCAAGTTTTGTATGTAGGCAATACCAAAGGAAGCAAAACAAAAGAGTAGATATACAAAAAATGTATGTAAAAAGTATTAGCTCTTGGTCTATAGAAGAAACCTTTCAGTGGTTGAAACAGAATCAATTATATTGAAAAGAAACTGTAATTGTAGATGAATGTATCTGGTATATTCCAAGGTGTCAGAAGAAGTGACCTGAGGTGCGCACATGTAGCACCTCTTCAAGGGCTGGAGGATAGAAGATGAAGTAAAGGATGCTCATGCAGTGAATTTACTCCATATGTCAAGCAAATTAACTGATTCCTAAACTATCCAAATTTTCTTTGAAATATTGCAGGAGGTGTACTTACAATTTACAATGAGATTAAGTAAAATCTGCTTCATAAAATATAAGAATATAAGAAAATCAGGGAAATTGTCCATAGGATCATTGAATGATAGGAATTCATACCAGCAAGAACATAAAAGTGCTTTCATTCTACTGGCTGGAAACAACAGCCAAAACAACACCAGTAATCAAGTCAGATGAGTATCTGGTCAGACTTAGACTGAGACTGATGAATAATGTTTAGAAAGAATCTGATGTCTAGAATATGTTTAGATGTTTAGAATATGATGTCTAAAAAGAATAGTTTTCAGAGGTAAAGCTGTGATTTAAGGCTTTAAGGGAAATATAATCTCAATGATGTCTAAAGGCTGTTCTCAAAAAACACTGTTCAGAAAATCTCAGAAAATTGAGCCCCACTTGACAAGAAGAAAAGCTGACTGGGGAAACCAGTTTAGAAAGCCCTGGTCCAAAGCTATTACTGTTTTTCTGAGATGATAGCCTGAAAATATTTCAAACATTGATGTAATATTCAGATTTTTTTGCACCTGTAGTTTTGCAAAATAAAATCTATCACAGACAACAGAATTACTTGATGAGGTTCAGTTATATCCACTTGAACATGGTAGTAGAGACACAAGAAATTTCTACTTTTCTAGACAGCACTGACTTCCTAATTTAAGTTTCTCTGAAGCATAATGCCGTTAATTTCTATTATATCTAACTAGAGCTAGCAACTATAGCACCAAGGATACTACATACATAGTCAGAGGGATTTTTTGTGTAAGGCTAATTTGCAAGCAAACGGAAGTTTAACAGAACAGATGCCTGAATTTCTGTACTATATCATCAGTGTTATTCACTGAGGAGGTACAATTCGTATCACATCCATTTTTGCCAGTTTTACTTGTGAATTGCTGTAGCCAGTTTAGAGTGCCAACTATATCCCCTCCAAAAGAAAAAATGTCTTTTTAAAACTCAAAGGGGTTTTTTTGCTTGCTTGGGGATTTTTTTGTTTTGTTTGGAGTTTTTTGTATTTTTGTTTGTTTGTTTGTTTTGATTTCTTTTTGTTGTTGTTTTGGTTTGGTTTTGTTTCCGTTTTGTTTCCTGTGCTATTACATAAAGAGAAATTCTACTCTTATAAAAAGAGAAGGCTTCAGGGTGACATAACATCCTTCCAGTACCTGAAGGGAGCCTACAAGACAGATGGATAGAGACTATTTATAAATTTATCTATTGACAGGACAACGGGGAATGGCTTCAAACTAAAAGAGGGCAGGTTAAGACTGGATATTAGGAAAGAAGTTTTTACTGTGAGGGTGGTGAGGCACTGAAACCTGCTGCCCAGAGCTGTGGCTGTCACACCCCTGGCAGTATTCAAAGCCAGGATGGATAGGGCTCTCAGCAATTTGGTCTACTAAAAGATGTCCCTGTCTATGACAGAGAAGTTGGCACTAGGTTATTGTGCTGGCTTGAAGGCAAAACCAGCAAGAGACTCCAAGTCAGAAAAAACAATTTAAGAGGAGAGAAAAAAAAAAAGGTAAAATAAAATAAAACACATGCAATAGTACAAAAGATCACTGACAGAGTCAGAATACAACCTGACACCGTGGTGGTAGCAGTCCAGATAAAGTGGTCTTGTTGAAGCAGTGTTCCTGCAGAAAAGTCTGGTAGCTCTTGTCCTCTGGGAATCCAGTGGGTAATAAGGCTGCCTGTGCTGTCCCAAATCCCAGATGATATCCAGGTGGGAATGCTTGGCTCCTCCCCCTGGGCAGAGCATCTCACAATGGGCTGATATCATTTTATCAGTCCTGCAATGGGTCCTTGATTGCCATTAAGCAGAGATAGCTCCTGGAGGGAGTTACCTATGAGTCATGCAGCAGGGCATTGATGGGCCATTAACAGAAGATAGTCTGCAGGGAGGGGGCAAGGGAAACACTGCCCAGCCTAGCTTCAACAGCTCATGTAGATGGTGATAGAATATATACTTTGGGCACATCTTACATTGTAACCTAGCACAATTATCTTAAAGATTCCTTCCGTCATAGACCATTATATTATTTTATGATTCTATAGAACTTAAATATAATCATAAGTAAAATTAATGATACCCTGTGATCAGTGATCATAGAAAAGCAAAACACAACTCCAGTTCTCTTGGAATACAATTTAAGTTTGGAAGATCAGTACCTGGTAAAAATGTAGCGTAAAATGCCATAAACAGCATAAACTTGTTGCAATAGCTGGTGTATTACTTTTTCTATTACAGTAACCCAACTGACAAAAGTGTTTGCATGAGATCACATCATGGCATCACATCATCCCTCATGAACATCTAATTCCATGCTGATAGTATCATATGATTTTAAACACAGAAATACTACAGTCCTAATCATGTATTAAAATGCTCTTTGTAGAATTATGATATATATGAACTATATATGAAGTATCCTAATAATTATATATATAAAGTATCTTAATACTTATATTTTGGAATCCTAACAAGGTAGTAAGGCTTGTTGGAGTCTGTCTATCCTGGCATCTTTCATGAGAAAACATTCAATATTTTAATAGGAGCTAAAACATTCAATATTGTTAATAGGAGCTAAAACTCTCTTTGAACACAGTTGTATTAGGTACTCAATTTATTCTAATCACATTAAACTGCAGCTTTCCCAACAAAGAACAGAGGGGTTTTTGTGCATTATTACATTATCTCTGTGCCATGGTTTGTAAGAATGAAATGTAAAAAAGTCCCACAGTCCCAGAAGTTCAAACCAGAAAAGGAAACAAAATTAGTGGTGGATTTTATCACCTGCCAGCTACTGACTTCAGGCTGGAAAGTGTTTTGGAATATTACCATCAGTAGCCAACTTAAATCTGCTAGAAAAATTTTAATACATCCTCCCCTTTCTCCATATTGCACAAAACCTCTTGTTTTAAAAGTAACACCTATATGACAACAATTGTATATTAACAAAGAAAAACCTTAATTTACAATATGGCTATAAAATTTACAAATGAGGATAACTATCAAGAGAGTTTTTGTGCATAAGACAAACTTACTCTGTATAGATTGCAAAAGTTTTAAGTGTTGAATTAGCAATGAATAACTCTCTAATGATTGTGATATGCTGTAAACTAGCTAACGAGTACTAATGAGTGAAAAATTTCACTTGAGGTATTCAGAAAAATCAGTGAGAACTGGGACCTCAAGGAGTTTTGGACTACTGCTTAAAAGAAATGTGGTTCCACTACGAGGAAATCACACTTTTAGAGTAGGCCATGGGGGTTTTTTAGCCATCTACCTCCTTTATGAAGGTCTTTCAAGGCTCCCCTGGGAGGGGCATTGTGGGGGTAGCAGAGTGGTGGCACCAAAATGGAGGGGATGTGCCTCTGAATAAGCTGAAAGCATGCAGGATCACAGCCATGCTCACCCTGCAGGGCCATGGTGAACTGGGGAGGCTGCTGCTTCACCTGACCCTCAGCCAGCCTGCTGTAACCCTGCAGAGGTCTTTTGTGCCCCGGGCTGCTTGGCTAATTAAATCATGACACTTCAACAGGGATGGTCTCATGTCCTGAAGCGGTCATGCACTTGCCACTCTGTCCATAGGAGAAAAAGGTGTTGTTACAGGACCTAATTAGCAGAAGTAGTCACATTACAAAGGTCATCTGGTGATAGACTATAGCATCATTACCCACTTAAAACAGAAGAAATAACCATCTCTCCAAACACCTCAAAATAAGAATTCTTCAGC
This sequence comes from Progne subis subis, assembly GCA_022316685.1. Classification (NCBI taxonomy): domain Eukaryota; kingdom Metazoa; phylum Chordata; class Aves; order Passeriformes; family Hirundinidae; genus Progne; species Progne subis. The sequence goes on from JAKJHU010000342.1 coordinate 19,469, forward strand.
TTTCCCAGGGGTTCACTTAATTGCAGCTCAGCACAGACAGTAAGGACAGGATGTTTGAAGGCTGGTACTAAGCATAAGGCAGCCTCGCTTGGTATCATCCTTTTATTCTGAAAAAAGACTTTTCCTTTTTTTCAGTGGGACCTGACAAGCTTGTTTCACACAGCTATTTTTAAGCATTCAGTTTGAAACACATATGTGTTACCCTGGTTTTTCTGAGCTTTCTTATTAGCCTTCTTGAAATTCATAATGGAGTCAGATCTTTTGGTTACTGTACAATATTAGGAGCAGTTTTCTACCTTTCCCATAGATGTAACATAAACAAACCCTTTGTTTCTCATTCTTTGTCCTTTGTTTGCATATTTCTAACCTGAAAAACAACTGTAACTGACAGTGGGTCTGGCCACTGAGGATGAGGGGTGGAAACCCAAAAAGCCAATCTTCTGCCAGATCCACAAATGTATAAAAAAGTAAAGAATAAACAATGAGGGTCTTTCCTTCACTCTCTGCTCCCTCAGGAGGGCTGGAAGAAACTCTGCTTTCAGATACTTATCTGCGTGTGACTGCTTGTGTGTCTCGGCGACACATATGTGGTCACTCTGTCACCTTTATAAACTAAGGATGGCAGAGGCAGTCTATTCTTGAAGTGTTCTGAAATTTTTCTTCTTTGCTTCAGAGGAATTCCTCCCTATTATTTTACATTTTATTCCTCCTTCTTAAGCGTCTGAGCAAGACTATTTGTTGTATTATGCTCACTATCCTGAATCTTCCCAAAGTTACAACTCTCAAGAGTTGTATTAGTATATTTAGAAATAGGCCTTTAAACAATTCTGAGAGGATTTGCCCCCAAATGAGCATAATTTTCATTAAGCAATTCTAAGTATTACAGAAAGGCTCACTGATTCTCACTCTCTATCTTATGGTCTAAGAAAATGCCAAACCTATTGTTCGATGTAGTAACAAATCCAGCTTTAAGTAAGTGGAACATCCCAAATAATCGTGTTAAACTTCTTGTTTATTCTGGGAGGTAATAATAGGATTTAAACACAGAGTGATGCTGAAACTGTAAAAACACTTTGCTGCCAGGGGAAGAAAATTTCATTACTACTCAATACAAATCATGGGAGATTATTTAATTAGGATCACTTCAAGCAAATAAAAACTGGAGTCTGCCTTACATCCTTCTGACTCCCACCATCAAGTCTCTGAATCATTTTGATCAAAAGCACGGTTTAAATCCACATCATATGACTCCATAGCATCTGCTTTACACTTATTAGCTATTTCTAAGTTTCTTCTAAATGAAATGGGGGGGGCACCATGGCTTCCAGAAATAGATTCCTTGTTAATATTTAATCTTGCTTTCTCTTCGTTACTCTGGTTTTTTGTGATCAATTATCTTGTTTACTGCTGTTATTTTGCTAACCACAACATTCTACAGCCTTGCTCTCAAGCCTATATTCCACACTATAAAGATCTTATTATGTATTCACAGTCCAAATGCAGGAGAATTTTAGTGTAGGTGCTATGTCTTTGCCATTACATTAAATTCAGTGTCTATGCCTTTGCACCTTTTGTCCTGTGAAAGTTTTGTCTTAAAATGGTAGTAATTTTCATAGGTTATTTATGCCTTAATGTGTTATGAATATCTCAATAACTAATTACTATGATAATACAGGTAACACATTTACAACCGTATTAAATATATTGTGTTACAGCTAAAGCTGCTTATGAATTAATGATTATCAGAAAAATACTCACTGGACCTTCAAAGGCATATTATCTTGGCACACAGACGTAGGATTCCTGTAAGTCTTTTCATTTCACGTCATTGTAATTATTTGTTTTCCCCTCGTTCTTTTGTTTTCATGTTTAAGTTCTGATCAATTCTGAGTAGTTGCTTCCATATTATTTTCTCTCCTTTTATTCTGTAGAAACAACAACAACAACAACAAAAAAAATCCCAGAAGCCAAAATTCCTTTTCATGTTTTCTACATTACAGAATCAAAAAGACTATTGCTTTGGTATGTATGAACACCTCTGTTGTGCATTTGGGTTGTAGAAATGACAGAATTTGTGTTGGGAAAGGAACCAGAGGAATCAGGTTTTGTGTAGTATTGCTAAAACATTCAGTATGATTTTATCCAAAGGCTGATTTTTCCTAAATACTGTAGTAACAACATAATCACTACTGTCAGTTAGTACCGATATTTCCAGGTACGGGAAATGAAGAATACACTGTAACTTACCTTCTTCAGTAATATGTATTGCTGTGTTCCAAGTATCATCTGAAACAGAGGTTGACGGAAACATACCTATGTAAATATTTTTTCAAGTAAAAAAGAAAAATAGTAATATAAACCTTCTGATATATTGGAAGAATTTAATATTGTAGAAGTTAAAAAAAAAAAAAAAAAAAAAAAGAGTAAGTAATGAGTTCAAGCCTAGAGATTTCTTGATTAACTTTTCCCTTATTAATGTAGACTGGATGCCCATGTTTCCAAAAATACTTTAATACTTTAGTGAAAATTGTAAATAAGATTAAATTTTTTAAGAAATACTGTACCATTTTTAGTCCCAAATTATTGCACAATTTCCACGTGCTTTTTTTTTCTTTTCTTTTTTTCTTTTTTCTTTTTTTTTTTTTTTCTTTTTTCTTTTTTTTCTTTTTTCTTTTTTTTTTTTGTGTGTGTGTGTGTGTTGTTTGTTGGTTGGTTGGTTGGTTGGTTGGTTGGTTTTTGGGTTTTTTTTTTTTTGTTTTGGGTTTTTGGGGGGAGGGGTTGTTTTGGGGGTTTGGGTTTTTTCCCCTCAGAATAGAATGAAATAGCACATGATTGAAGTTAATATGCCAAAGATGTTCTGTTTGTGGCTATGTACATCATAGGTCTATTAAGTCAGAGAATGGTACAGGCTTTTATGGCCAATATGAAAAGCATTGCCCAGGTTTATATAGGCAAAAATCCTTATTCACTCAAAATAAGTCACCTTGAACAAAATCTGTCAATAAATGTATAAGTGGTCTGAACCACCAGGATTAAGAGGCAGAAGATTGCCTTAAGTTTCTTTATAAACAGACTGAGCAAGACCACTTATATGATTTAGTCTTTCTCTCACAGCTACACACACTCACTCACAGGCTTTGAAGGACGTGTGATCCAAATAGAGAGCAGATATGGAGTAGAGTGGATACAGGACAGGTAAATATATTGCAGACTAAGTCATTTCTGAAGAACTTAGGACACAAATGAAGGGTGAAGGCCTATGTATAAATGGCAACGCTCTACGGAGAACTCTGCTATGAAGCTGAATTTTTTCAGTAGCTGGTTAGAGCCCATCATGGGGAAGTGAATGACTGTTTATTTGATTAAGGGCTGGGGTTACACCATGAAAAACTGTTTCAAGAACATCATTATTTAAATGATGTTTCATTTGCCAGATGATTAGTTTTGAAAAATACATTGTTTAATATCTGTTTAATCCAGATGGAGATGACACATTTTTTTCTACATTGTGTTGAATGTCATTTAATTTGTTAGGGCTTGGTTAGGTACTGGGCTGGCTACTGCAGCATTTAGGTAAAAAGTCATGAAAGATCAAAACTTCTTGAATAAACACTACAATGAGAGAACCTCACTGGAACCCTATCTCCAAGGTAGGTGTTGAACATACCTGTATTCAGAGAGAGCCTTCAGGACTTGCACTAGGCTTTTGATTTCTGATTTGCATGCAAAATTAGAGAATGAAAGTTTGGAATGAAAACAGTAGTGTTGAGAAGTAATTTCACATGCAATGAGATCTATTCAAGAAAACGATCTTCTTGAGCACAAATAGTAAGTGCAGCTGAATGTATTTCTCAGGTTTAATTTTTGGCTTTGAGTTTATTTTGATCTGCTATGCTATTTCAGGAACCTTGCCAGCATCCTGAGAATGCTTGAAGAGTATATGGTTTCTGGGCAGCATCTTTTCTGTGAGCCCTTGCCAATCTGTATCTGTTCTCCTCCACAGCACCCTGAACGATTAAAGAGTGCAGTTCCCTTCTGGGCAGTTTCTACTCCAGCCTCCTAGGAGTGGGGACAAAGGGTGTTGAGTTCTTGCATTATTTGTTCAAATATTTCTTTGTATTTTAGTGCATTCACACTTCCCTTGTGGTGGTGTGCATTTTGTTTTTATTTATTTAATGTAATTTATATTGAGTTTTCTGTAATGGTTTGTTCCTTGTACCCCCCTGTTTTTAGTATTGGTTGTAACCTGTCTGCCCAGAGTTAGAAAAGTCAGTTATATGTCAGTCATTTCTTCCCCCTTTTATACCTAATTGTCAATCTCCTCTCTCTCCCCTTGGGCGCCCTGTCTGTGACCCCAGGACCCTTCCCTGGATTCTAGAAAGCTCCAGGGAGGGGGTTGAGTGATAGGCTGGGGCCCTGGCAATCCCCTCTCTTCGTTTTTTGGTTGGCCCCCAGTGATTAAGTTACACCCCCAGTTATACCCCTCATTACTGTAATTGGCTGACCGGCTGTCACCACCCCGATCCCCTCCCCTGCTTTTAAGCTCGTGCACACCTGTCCTCGTGGCTCTTCTGGGCAGGGGATCAGAGAGTGCTGAGCTCTGTGCTCCCTCTCCCTGCAATAAACGCTGGTTTACCCTGCCTGGAGGAGTCGCCCTTTCTTCGGCTGCCGCGGTTGCATTCTACATCGGTCCACTCGCCGCTGGTGCGGGGGAATTAAGAACCCACGGGGAGGAGGCGGCTCGCCCGACGTGCCGCCCTGACCCATCCACGTTGCTGCAGTGCATAACTGAGCTGGTCTGTGGCCGTGCTGCAAGCACGAGGACGGACACTGCAACATTTCCTGGCATAGATTTCTCTGTCATGAAAAAGTATTATACATGTATAAAGAAAAAAAAATTCTTTATCTAGAGTACAATCTGAAATTTTGCTGAAAATTATGGCAGGAAAAACCTCCTTATTAAAGTAAGCTTTCAAATGAATACAAGTCTTACATAAAAGATCAGTGATAGCTGCTTGCTCTTCCCTCAGTCATGTGAAAGTGTTGTTTACTTGTGGATCAAGTTCAGACTTTAGCTCCCTGGCCAATGTCTATTATTCCTTCCTTTTTCTTCTGTTGCATCAAGCTGAGCAGGAGCAATGCACAGATAAAACTGGTATTATTTAACTACCTGTATTCTCTAGAGAACATAAAAAGACTATAAAAGGAAGGAAAAAGAATTTTTAAAAAATTAACCCAAATCAAAAACCAAAGCAAACAACCAAACCAAACCAAACCAAACCAAACCAAACCAAACCAAACCAAACCAAACAAAAACAAACAAACAAACAAACAAACAAACAAAAAAAACAAAAAAACAAACAAAAAAAAAAACACCAAACCAACCAACCAACCAAAACCAACAAACTTGGAGAGCTTTGAATTAAGGAAAAAAAAAAAAAACCAAAAAAACACACCCCAAAACATATAGCAAGAACTGGATCTAAAACAATAAATTTAAACTCTCTCTGGGCAAGAGATCTGAGAAATGCAGACAGTGCTCATTCTTCCTAGGACTTAAATTAAAAAATATATACTTTTTTGATCAAAATATATAAAACCGAAGTCTTGTAATTTTGAGCATGTTACTGTTGATAACAGTAGTGTCTGAATAGACTATTTTTTAATTTTTCTTTTTAATTTTTTTGTTTTATTTTTATGGACAGTGTAGCCTGATGGACAGCTTATTTTGGCCTAAGATGATTATCCAGCACAAGAAAGCAACTTCTCCTATATGAGGTATTTGGAATATTGTTAGTCCTTGAGGTGCCAATTGAATAAAAAAAAACAAACCCAAAGACAGTTTGCCATGCAAACTCATGGGTTTTAAACAAAATTTCTACATGACGCAGCAGCTTTTGCTGTGGTTTCAGAGTTTTGCACTTATTGACAATTCAGGAAATTTATGGGTTTCAATATGGTATATCAGGATCACTCCTCTGCACAGCACCTTCTGGACAGAGGTAGGGAAATAGCTAATTGATCTTATACACTTATCTCTGAACATCATTGAATGTCTTTATGTTACATTCAGTGTTTGTTTCCTCTGTGAGAATGTAATTCAGTATGACTTCACCAGATGTATTGATTTCCTGTGGGATAATTTTTTAACAATGTGTTATCCCAAACATATTTTAACTAATATCAGTGCAAGAGAAGAAAAAATTGGGAACAGATTCTGCATTTTAGCCAGAGGTAAGGAAAATGTTTTTTATAGACTTGAACCAAAACCAGTAAGACATGATTTAGGACTGTCAGCTCGGCCTGAACAATTGACAGTAGTGCATGAGCAGCAACTGAGTAAAACCTGAGTATAGGTCACTAAAGCTGCTAAGCAGATGTATATAACTGTGAATCGTGCACAGGTTACGTACCATTTTGTCCTTCTGGAAATCATTGGTGATAAACAAAACCAGCGATCCCAACTTTTTAAGCAACACTATCTTCAACCTATACAAAGCAACAGGAACTGTGTCTTTTCTATTGTACCAATGTGCTATTTATTTCTGCTAGAACCCCATGTGGTTCTATTAAATTTAAAATTCCTGAGAGTTTAAAGGAAAATAAGGCCAAAATGTCCAGCATTCACTATGCAGTGTACACAGTCATCACATTCACTATGCAGTGTACATAGTCATCATAAAGCATTATTAGTAAAATAATAATTCTTCCAATTACTTATTATTCCAATTACTTTAGTTATTACCACAGAGTAACAGTCAATGCTGAAAATCCTGAGGAAAGGACCAAATTTTAAATCTGGGATTACATACTTCTATGTCACAAGGAATCCCAGAAATCTAATCTAAACAAGAACAGGCTCTACCTTCTTCTGTAGCCTGTGTCTGTCGAGTCCCATTATAAACATGAAGATTCCATTGGAGAGCCCTAAATGACTGCTTGAATTCTCGCCTTCAGTTTCAAAACGTAAAGTTCCAGAGATAGCCTTCATAGCTGTATGTATTTTCACTAACATCCCATTGTATACTTTACAAATCACTCAGAGAAAATGTTTTGTTTCACAAGGGGAGAAGTATATTGTGCTTTGTTGCCAACAACAATTCCACAAGGGTTGTTTTTGTTATGTTATCACAACAAGTAGTGTGACTGCTCCAGCCTAACAGTCAAATAGAGGTAAATCCAAGGGCAACGTTTTCACTACAATGTGCAAATCACTTCTGCAATATCCTTATTTTGGGGAGTCCCTGCCTTATGTATCTACTGCTCACTTTCTGCCCCTACCCAACACCTGACATAGATTAGTGAAATGTGTGTAGTTTAGGTGATTGAAGCTAGGTCAGTTATTATCTCTTATGCAAAACTCCATCACCTAAGCAGAAGTGCAAGGATAGAGACAGTCCTTACAGAAAGCTTAAAAGTGTGAGTAAATGTCACAACTTTCTCTGCAGAGATGTAATTAGCCACAGAATCACAGAATCACAGAAAGTGAGTTGGAAGAGACCCACAAGGTTCACCAAGTCCAGCTCCCTACCCTGCACAACACCAGCCCCAGAAGTCACACCATGTGCCTGAGGGCATTATCCAAATATCTTTTGAGCTCTGACAGGTTGGTTCTGTGACCACTTCCTTGGGGAGCCTGTTCCAGTGTGCAACCACCTTCTGGAGAAAGAACTTTTTTCTAATATTAAACCTAAACCTCTCATGACAACTTCAGGCCATTTCATCATATCCTGACCACTAAGGAGAAGAGATGAAGTGCAGAGCAGAGTGGGACAATCCCCTCCCTTGCCCAGCTGAAGGTGGTGGGCCTGATGCACCTGAGGACATGGATGAGTCTCTTATTTTTCTCTTAACATTTCAAAGATGGCAGATAGTTTTTTGCCATCCTAACATGCATCATTAGCTAAATTTATTGTTACTGAGGCTATGTCTGTTCTGCAATCCAAGGGTGACTACTGATGAGTCAAACATATCTAATGTACCTTTTAGAGGAAAAAAGGCATGGCATGCATGGCATCAATCTTTAAGTGTGCTTCAAGGATAGCCCTGAAAATAATGTACTTGAAAGTCAAATTTTAGACCATTGAAATTTGTTTCCAGGAAGCAGACAAAAAAGAAGTATCTTTTCACTGATCGCTGTGATCAATATGACATACTTGGAAATTCAGTATTACTTTTGTAGCTGGGAATCATCACTAGTAGAGCCACTAGATTTATTGAAATAAATCACCTAAAACACACGGATAAGCATAAGTTGGCTAATACTATGTAGCTGAGCTTTCAGATACGCTTTCGCCCTTGGTTCCAAAGGTGTTTCAAGACAGGAGAGGAGACAAGCCCAGGAAATAATAATATATTCAAACCAGAAAATAAAGTATAGAAATAAACGGGTATTTTCATTGAGGGATAAGATGCTATATATTACTGATATCTATGCATTTTACATATGTACAAATAACCAGGAAAAGAAGACAATGAGGTAGGTGATAGAACTCATGGACAACATTAGAGACAGTAATAGGATGTGATGGAAAAAGAAAAGCCTTTCTAGGTTGTTTTATCTTGAAAATAATGACCAAAGAGGTACAGATGCAGTTAATAAAATTACATACAGGGAATGGGTCCTACAAATTCCTTGTGAAGAAGGTTTAACAATCATCCAAATGGGAACATATTATTTTCTTAGCCTTCCAATGAACATATCAAAGTTGTGTCCACAAAAGCAAGGTCCTCATGTGTAGATTCAGTCAAAATTGTAGATGAATGTCTCCCCTTCCTTAGGTGAGGAAGACAGAAAGGAAAGTTATTCGCCTGGTTAAGTACATGAAAGAAGAGAGATGCAATTGTCATGGGGAGTGTTACAAGGCCCTCTGTGATTTTCTTTAATGGAAAGCTTCAGTGTCACGGAGTAACCCTGGCAAAGTACAATTGTGGGGACTAGCTGCATCAGCGCTTCTCCCCATCAGCTGGCTAGGGATGCTGCCCTGTACCCTTAAAGAGCAATGATGGACATGTGCTTTGGGTCACACTCTGCTAGCTAATCTGAGACAAGTTTGGCATTGTTGATTTACCCAAATAATATTTCCATCATCAAGTCTCACATCTCAGCTTACACCGCCTGAATTCAAAAAGTGAATCAAGACCATTAAATCTGTCCAATAAGATTGGAAAATGAGTGAGAAAGAGGATTAAATGCCTAGTAATACCATGGAGAAATATAAACTCGAGGCTGGGGAAACTACTTCTAGCTCATGGGAACATTTTTATATCATTATGTGCCTTTAACTTTTCTTTCGTACTCCAGTAGTGTAAAAGAATTGAATCATTCCCCTGTTGAACAACACCTAAAAAAAATGACAAAATGCAACTGTTTCTCTGTATACTGCGCATGGGCCGTCTGTAAGTCATACCATCTTTTTCCTTTCTGATTATTGCAGACTCTACTAAGAAGGACTAAGAGCTCTATCTTTCACTTTTGGCTTTCCTTAGAGCAAGCCAGATGTCTCATGGAGCTATCAGCAGGGTTTATTTTTCCTGGCTTGAATGCAAACCTCCAGTTATTAATATCAGAGTGAGCTCTGCTAGCTGACAATTTAAGATAAAGTAAATTGGAATTGACATAAAGGAGCGTGTGGGTGTTAATGTGCGTCACTGACATTCTTTTCTGACATCCTGAAAGGTCTCATCTGTATAGCTGACACCAGCAACCTCTACCAGTCAACCTGTGCTATTAGAGGGTAGGCACTCTCATTGATTTGTAAAAGTGACAGATGCTGCATGTGGTTGTAAATTAGCCATGTGAAGCCAGTCTCCAGAGATTTCCAAGAGCATTTTTTCCTTTGTAGTGATTTGTGTTCTTCCATTTTCCAAGCTGCATGAAGCAAAGCACTTAACTCTTTCACTAGTCATCTTGCTGTACTTCACTTTTCTTCTTAGTTTGGGTTGGTTTTCTTTTTCCTTCTCCTGCCTTCCCTCAGTTATCATGACTCATAAACTTCTGCTCAGTTGTTTTCTAAGATGCTTTTGCTTTTCTCATCACACCTTCTGAAAAAGGTTAGCAAAGTCATATCAGGAGAAACTGGAATATTTTTCAAACTATCTCTTATTTACAGATATATGCATGCATGCATAAATACATTGATTAATTTTTACATATAACAGAAAGCCTGTTCTGGTGAAGACTTAAGCGAAGGCTTTGTTAACTGAACTGCAGTCCCTGCTCACACTTGTAGACACATAGTGTGTGAGTTTCCAGGGGTCTTCATTGCTTACACAGAAACCCAGCTGCGGGAGAGCTGCATAACTTGAGACAAGGCCTAGTCATCTTATACAGCAACAACTGTATCACAAAAAGGATGACAGCCGGAAAGGCTGTCGCATGACTTGCTTTAGTCTTGTAACAGGTATCTACTGTCATTGTGTGAAATTAAGACTTATGGGTGGCCTGGAACAACTACAGGGTCCATCCCTACCAGACAAGCACACAATCTGCCTTCTCTGTTTAGTCTGGCTTCTTTCCATGGAATTCCAATCATGCCTTTGTAATGCTGATATGAACTTGCATTGTAAATCATGTACTACAATAAATCAGAAGATAAGACAAATAATCAACCTTCTAATAGTGTAGTTTAGGGCATCTAAACACTTATAAGATGCATCTATGTGAAACTGCTGCAAAAACAAATGCTGCTACAAAGCTGAACACAAAGCAAAACAAAAACACGTCAAGGCAAATTATTCCTTGGACTAAATGTCACCAGCTGTAAAAAAGAATCATGACAAAATGTGGAGGTTAAAAGGTCACGACCCCATAAAACTACTAGTTTAACTCCTTATCCTAAATCACTTCCAATTATGTATGGTAAGGTCTTTCCATTTTGAAGTAGAAAATACTTCTTCTGAGAACTTCAAGCTGGGCTTTCATCATGGATACAGAGGTGAAAGGTTCAAAGTTTTAGCTGCTAAACCACCAAATATCTGCTCTCTCTTCTATTTTCCCTCTCTTTGAAGTTATTAGCAACAGTTATTTCTAGAGAGTATTCACTCCATGGGGCGGGCTTGTGCAGCAGTCATGATAGACTCTCTGTCTTCCAGATTCTTTATATTTCTACTAGCTCCTACTCCCATTATTCTTTTGAGCTTTAGCTAAACATATATAGGCACAGCTTTAAAACAGAGATGATCCTTAAAACTGACTTTGGGGCAGAGAGGGGGAAGCGTTCTTGTAAATTAGGAACTTTTTTTCCCATGCAACCACCATGTGATTAATATTAAACCTTACTGCTCTGAGATCATACTCTAGTGCCTGTCCAGACCACCTCAATGCTATCACATGTGACTCCAGCACACATGTTGCTGAGGCAAGATCACTTCCTGAGAGAAAGTGGAATGATTGCAAAAATTACAGTACTCTTTATAGTGAAAATTTAGTGCAAAGTTACAGTGCCATAATCTTCACAGCAGAAACCACTGTCTCATCAAACTGCCAAATCTCAGGTCACAGTGTTAATGTTTTATGTGTTAAGAACTGCCGTTTAGAGTGGTTTTGGAAGACTGGGTTAAAACACTGCAAGGGGCTGGAAAGGGTTCAAGGTTTTTCAGTTGTGTGGGGTTTTTTTTGTTTTGTTTTGTTTTTTGGGGTTTGTTTGTTTGTTTGTGGGGTTTTTGGTTTTGAGTTTTTTGGGTTTTTTTGGTTTTTTTGGGGGGGTGGTTTTTTTTTTTTTTTGGTCCCCCCCTTTTTTTTTTTTTTTTTTTTTTTTTTTGTTTGTTTGGTTTGGATGTTGTTTTGTTTTGTTTTTCCCCTACTAGACCCTAAATGTTTTATAATTTTTCATTTAAACCTATTTCCTGGTCAATAATTTTCAAGCTACTCATTCCCACCCTTTACTAAAGTCCAAAATTGAGTGTTGCTATGGAAACTACCACAGATATAACAGCTGCAATTCACAAGAAAGAAAAATATGAAAATGGATGAAATGTCACTTGAATTATGCAAAATTTCATAACTATATATGAATTATATACTGTATATAAGTTTCTTTGTGAACCCAATAATGTTAGAAAGGTCTTCCTAGCATTAGAGGAAATTATTTCCAAGTAGGTGAATTAATTGCTTTCAAAATTCCAATGTTAAAAAAAAAAAAAAAGGAACTATTTATAATCTCTCTTTCTAAAGTCCTCCTGTTTTTCATACAAGATTTTCTTTGTTTTGTTTTGGTTTTAGCTTGTAATCTGATTTTGTGGATTTTCCCTTCCGTTGTTAGCAAAACTTGATCCCAGATTTCTTTAGGTCATAGGCTTCTTCAAGCACAACAGACAAACAAGGAGTGTTTTTATATTTTAAGGTTTTTTCCTGAACTCTCTTGGATATACCTGTGTATTCAGCAAAAGAAAACAGGTCTATAAAAACTCAAAATAATAGAAATCATGTAGTAAACAAAAGCTGCTGTCACAGTGTCCCTCACACCTGGCAGGCATTGACTACAGGCTAGCTCAGTTTTTGCACTGTGGCAGCGTGGATCGGTCGGGGTTACAGGCAGGGCGAGTAACCTCCTCCCCCAAGTGTGGGGTCTTGTTTCCCCACACTGGCGGAGGGACCTGATGGCATCATGACTACAGCGGCGGAAAAAGGGTCGACTCTCTTTGAGCAGGGTTAAAGGTGTTTTATTAAAGGGGAGTCCTTCAAGGAGCTCCGCCTCAGACCACTGCTGCCCAGAGAGAGCCCAGAACAAAGCTGAACAGCAACTTATAAACAGGGGAGGATCCAGGGGTGGTGACAATGGGTCAGCCAGCCAGGGAACACGGGGGTGTAACAGGGGGTGTCAACTTCTGAACCATTAACAAATCACAAGAGGGGAGAAGGCGATTCCCCGGGCACCAGCCTATCACTCGACGCCTCCCCTGGATCTTTCCGGAATCCAGGGAAGGGTCCCGAAGTCACAGACAGGGCGACCAAGAGGAGAGAGAGGGGGCATTGACAGGGACAGGTGCAGGGGAGGAATGATTGACATAAAACATCTGGTTATATACCTAACTCATAAGGGGGAAACCATTATAGAAAACTGGGGGGCACAGTGGAATGAACCATTACAAAAATAATTTACAAAACTTACAAAAATAACTTAATAGCTTAATAAAACAACTTTTGCACCACCACAAGCTGCAAAGGCATGTACACAGCCTGTTTCTCCGATCAGCTACAATATTTTTACATCCCCACAAATTCCATTGACTGCTAGCAGGTTTTTGCAGATATGGCCTGGAGAACCTTAAAGAGGGGAGGGAGAACCAGGCCTTTTGTCTAGTGCTCAGCCACTGTCAATTACTTAGGAGCAAAATTATGTGACATTTTTCTTTCAATTATGCTGTTTAACAAGGCTTGGGAGTTAATACTGACCAGGAGATGTTTTACCCAAGATATACTGTAAAATGTTCTGCTCTCTGTAGAATATATCTCCCTTGGCTCTCAATTAATGACTGCAGCCATGCAGCTGCACTAAACTGACTAATCTCACTTGACTGGATCTGAAAGCACCTCTGTTTTTTAATAGATTTTTTTCCTCTTTTCTGAGTATTTTCAGAACTGTTTGTGCTGGACACACAGTAATAACAATTTGTCAAATCTGTCAGAAGGCTTGACTACTAAAAACAGTTCTTCAAAGAGAGAAGTGTGTAAAAAACAGAAAGCATGCTGCTTTATTATTACTGTGGGGACTGTGCAATCTTGTGCCTGACAAAGGTCTGTTTAAGATGTAAGGATGGTGCTGTGAGCCTGTATCCAAGACCATCTTTATTGTAGCTTAGTCTTCACCCTAGAAACTCACCCTTGCCTTTTGCCCTTGTCTTCACAGTTCAGCACAAGTGATGGAGTACATTCCCAAGCTGTGCATTCTACACAATCTGAATAGTAAGCAACGCACTTAAAGATTATGACATCCACTGAGGCATGCATCTGATATGAAGAGGACATTCTTAACAAGTATATTTTTTTTAAAAGTACATATACTTATTTCCACCTGCTAAAAAACTGTAGAGACTCACTGGAAAACTCAGGGCAAACATGAATGCAAATACAGTTTCTGGATTTGTCAATCACCTGTCCCCTTTACAGCTCAGTTACTTGATATTTTCAAACTTGATCATAAATTTTGGGGAAATTGTGGGGAATTTGAGAAATAAAGTAATTTCTTCTCTTCAAAACATTATTTGATTTTGTGTACAACTGTTGTTTCAAACAACATCACAATAGTTTTCTGACAGGTCTGTTGTCTTTTTTTCAACCCCAGGAGAAGGAGAACATGCATCGTTAGGAGAGCTGACCACTTGCATGTCATTGCTAATTGTTCACTTGCATTCTACTACACATTTCAGATCAGCACGGAAAAATCCATCCTGATATCAACCCACACAGTATTTCTTTATGTTCTGATAATGCTAGAGGTTATAATTTTGGGACACATTGAAATCTGTGAAGAACATATATCTGCAATTCTGTTCAAAACATTTGTCTTTTGTAGATGATAATGCAGTCTATTCAAAAATATTTCAGAGAATCTTTAATCTATATTACTTAGGGTTTCTTCCCCATTCTTCTGTTATTTAGAGTCCTTAATAACCAGATTGATTGTTTTAAAATTCTGCTTTACCTTTGAGCCATGATACTTTATACATACTGGCTAAATTCCAGATTAAGTGGCAAAATGGAGGAACTGGACAGATAAATGTGATTCGGCAAAGCCAGAGAAACTTAACTTTATAAAAATTTTGTGTCTCGACTTCAGACTGATTCAAAGTTATTTAGAGCATTAACTACAACATAAATGGAGACTTCAGGAAGGGCTGTTTAATGGAGCGATTCATACAGCATTTGGAGATCTCCATATCAGGAATTTGTGTATGTTGTTTGTTTTGGTACTTCATCATGGATGGCATCCAGGCTCCTGCACTTCAGCTAGAGAGGCACTTACCTATGTGCATACCTGTTCAGTCTGTGTAGGCAGATAAAGTTGGATGTTGTTACTTCAAATCATCTCCTCTGCAACCACATCTTGTAGAAGAGGCAATGTAGAGCTTGCAGACAAGGGAGGAGAGAGCCAGGAAAATGGCTTTCAGGCTCATTTTTTCTGGTCCAGGACCTAGAGAGCTCATCAGCATATCTACAGTAGCCCTAGGATCATGCCTGCCTCCCAACACACTCCACACACCACTATGTGCTCTCATGTCTAGCAGAGGCATCATGGCCCTTCCTGCTTGCTGTCTGACTCTAAGCAGACCCTTTTCACTTGAGCTTTTCTCGCACAAGGAACTTCTTTGCAATCCTTCTAGAAAGCAAAGGTTTCGGATTCTTTCCTTGTATAACAACCCTTTAATCCCTCAGGAAAAAAGACCACCATCACGGAATGAGGATTTTGCTTTAAGAGTTGCAACACCCCTCTCCTGTCGCAGTGTCCCTCATGCCTGGCAGGCATTGACCACAGGCTAACTCAGTTCTGCACTGCAGCAACGTGGATCGGTCGGGGTTACAGGCTGCGCGAGCAACCTCCTCCCTGTGGGTCTTGTTTCCCCACACTGGCGGATGGATCTGATGGTGTCTCGACTACGGTGAGGGACAAAGGGTCAACTCTCTTTAAGTAGGGTTAAAGGTGGTTTATTAAAGGGGAGTCCGGCAAGGAGCTCCGCCTCTGACCATTGCTGCCCAGAGAGAGAACCTAGATCAAAACTGCACAGCGACTTATAAACAGGGGAGGATCAAGGGGTGGCGACAACAGGTCAGCTAATCAGGGAATACGGGGGTGTAACAGGGGGTGTTAACTTTTAAACATCGGATCAATCACAAGATGGGAGGAGGGGATTTCCCAGGCGCCAGCCTATCACTCAATCCTCCCCTGTATTTTCCAGAATCCAGGGAAGGGTCCTAAAGTGAGAGGAGAGAGGGGATTATTGACAGGGACAGGTGGGGGAGTGGGGTGATTGACATAAAATGACTGGTTACATAACAAACTCGTAGGAGAGGAACCACTAAGAAAATGGGGGGCACAGTGGAATGAACCATTACAAAAAACTTCTTATAAAACTTACAAAAATAACTTAAGAACTTAATAAAACAACTCTTGCACCACCACACTCTCCTACATGATCCACAACAAAAATTCTCATCTGAGAAGCAAGAGAAAACAACCAGTTTTTCCAAGACTTATATCTGGAAAGAAAAATCCTTAGAGGTATAAGCTGGGCTTAATTTCTTCTCGCCCAACTAATAGCTCAGTACATCCTTATTTTTCTCCAACCTGAGGAACTTATCAGAAGCTCATGCTCTGGCAGATGATCTATCAGCAGACAAGGTAATCTCACGCTGTTTACAAGTAAGTCATACATTAACTTTCCCTTGGAGTACCAGGACCACTATTTCCTTTTTTAAGAAACAGCTATTTTAATTTTTTCAGTCCTGCAGCAAATTAGAAATATGTAAGAGCATTTCTATAGCCAGTTAGTCTAGATAATGATAATTTCTTCATTTTTACTGTTTTCTTCCTTCAAGACAGAGGCCACAATTAAAACGTGGCCACAATTCCTCTAAGACTTTCATCAGACTACAGAGCATGGCATTTCACACAGTGGCTTTGTAAACATTTATGTAATTCAATGTGAAAAATTTCCATTATTCCAGAGGAATTTTATGAAAGAGTGAAATCTCACAAGATATAAGCAAAAAGGGAGTACATTTTTTTCCCCCAGTAAATTTTTCACATAAAAATATCCTCTTTCTTTTAAAAGTCTCTGCTAAAAGCAAAATGTAATAAAGACAGAAATAAATCCATGTGTAATAGTCATGTTTTAGGTATTTATCTTACCTTTTGTTTATGAATTGTTGAGTGATTCTATTTTGTAATAAAAGGTGAATAATTGATCTATCTTCATGCTTCCAGCAATTTGATGTATATGCTGTGTACTTGCTATTTTATTTCATCTTCAGAGAAAAGCCAGCAAAGAATTGATTGACATACTTCAGCTATGGCTATGCACAGTTTCATCTAGGATGGATTTCAGAGATCACACACTTTCTTATTTTGAAACACTGAGTTTCTATTTGAAAAATACATTACTGTACTGTACTGCCTTTTTTCTTTGAGACCATTTTTTTCTCCACCATTACCACGTTTCAGCACCTGCAAAATTTGTGTGTCTTCACACACATAACAAGAAATACTTATGCTGTCTCATAAGGTGTGACAGACAGGAAAAATGGAGCTTTACACAGTCAGCCCAGGTGAGTTGCATAACCATATCCTATGAAATAGACTAAAATTGATACATTAAAATAGAAAAAACTGTCTATTTAGTTTAATGATGCTAGCCTTTGGATAATCTCACTTCTTCGTAAAGTTCTCTTACTCTCCTTTGTAAAATAGATCAACTGCAAAGTTTATTGAAAGTTATTGCCAAAAATGTATTACTATAAAAACCAACCAAATAATTTCTACATACAGAAAATAAAGATGAGATGATGGAATACGTAAGGTCATGTTGGGGGTTAGGTTTGGTTTGGTTTTGGTTTATTTTTTTCCTATAGAATTTTCCCCCATAAGTTGCTAAGAGACTAAATACTGATGCTTAGAGGGTACTTGACCCACAAAAAAGAAGTGGCCGAGGGTGGGGGAAGATCACTTGAATTTGGGGGAGGGAAAAGCACAGTGCTGCAGGAGCTGAGCGTGCTTTTCCGGCTCTTGGCATTTTCGGGGGAGGACAGTCAGGCTGTGGCTTCCTGCAGGAGGAGTCCATTGTCCACAGAAAGTCCGATCTTGGGACTTCTACCACCATCCATCATCTGCTGGGGTGCCCAGGCATTTGGAGCCCCCTTCGCCTGCCCGGCTGGAGCTGCACCAGCCCTGCCCAGCTGGGACACCTCCCTTTTCCTGCCAGGACACCCCCCTGCCTGCTGGGGACCCTCGCCGTTCCAGTCATCAGCCCTGGAGTGTTCCACCAGCTTGGTGCTCTTGGGGCGGGGTGGGGGCGGTGGGATGGACCAAGAGATCAGACTGCCCAGGGCCTGTGAAACAAAGCCCCTCGAGGTTCTTGGCTCTGATTATTATTATTGCTGTAGTTGTTGTTGGGTTTTTGTTTGTCCTGTTAAATTTATGAGTAAAAAACTGTTATTCTTCTTCCCATACCTCTGCCTGAAAAAACTCCTTTAATTTTCTAAATTATAATAACTTGGGGGGAGGGGATTGGAATTCCCCATTCCTAGAGAGGCCCTGCCCCTCCCTAGCAGATACCTGTCTTTCAAACCAAGACAGAAGTCAGAAAAAATCTCAAAAAAAGTTTAGGATAGATGCAGGAAGATTGGAATTCAAAATTAGGAGCAATGCTTTGATTTTCAACTGGTCTATGATTTACAATAACAACACTTTTTTGGTCATCCTCTGACTTTATCTCAATAAATTAAACTCCATAAATAAAAATAAATGTAAACCAAAGGCATAATTTTAGACTTTTTTATATGATTAGGAAAGTCTAATCAGTGAAGAGAATGACATTCAACTCAAAAACACATATGACACAACACAGCCTAACGACCATAAGTGGGAAAAAACAAAGTGTAATAGGATGCAATTGTAAAAGAACGGTGATTAATTGTGGAAAAGAGAGCAACTGTAGGAATAATATATGGAGCACTGATGAGAGAATTAATATTTAGCAGCAAATTCAGAATCGTATCTGACCTCTGATATAATTTGATGCCTTACTTAGTGTCATAGGAAGTGTTTTCTCAAGAGAATAGCTCCATGACTCTCACGAGTCTTTGTAAAGCCAGCCTATCTTGAAAACACATCACCATGTGACAGACACTCCAGAAAATGTCTGGCTTCAAAAGAAATAAAATAAATACTGGGGGGGGTTGTTTTTTAAGGCAATAGTCTGTCTCTTTTAATCACAAGGCTACCTGTTACTACATCCTTTAGACTGCAATATTGTCTTCAAAAAGCTACTGCCTTGGTTTAGGTGTTGAAATAATCAACCTGTTAAAAGCTGCCTTGAATTAATCTAATCTTTAGCAGAACAATTCATGACATAAATTCAAATTTCCAGTAAAGAATTGTTCTATCTTTTTCCTGCAAAATAATTCACAGTATTAGTATGCAACATTTCCTGATCTAAAATTTAATAATTTAACAGAAATGTGTATTTTTTGTTTATTGATTAGACTCTAATTTAGTAATTGGAAGCCTATCTCCAAAGCAGAGTTAGTATTAGAATCTTACCAACATTAGTTTTGAAGTACTTCTTGACTATAAAGATACTAAATTTCAATCTATTTCATAATTGTTTCACGTATAGAACTTAGAGTGAATTCCAGGTAAGAATTACTGCTTGTTTATAATGAAAATAATCTAATAGAAGAAGCCAGGAGTTACGGAAAATCTGTGTATTTTTCTTTTTTTAATGCAAAACATTTTTCATACATGCCTCTTAATGATTGGAAGAGCTTATGGCTGGAGAAGTCTGATTACTTAATTGGCTTACAGATAAATAACCCCACAAAGGAACTATCTGCTTGTATGCAGTGTTTTGAATCCTTTCACCTGTATTGTCAACAATCATGATTCATGACAGACAGCAAAAAGGATGCATGAATACTGTCTTATTGTGTGTTGAGAACAGATTACAGTACTTAGATAGCCTTTAAGCCCAGTCACACACCTGTAACACTATCGATATCAGTGCCCAGTTTAGGACATTGTTAAGGTCCTATCCCAGACTGAGAAATCTCTGGACATAAAAAGCTGTTCCTATAGAATATAATAATTATGAAGGTGACAGGTAATCTGCACTTGGGTTCAATCTTCCCTTTACAAAAAATATAGTTAGAACTATAGAAATTAGTTAGTACCATAACTAATTTCTATAAAGAAGGGAATGGATATTCTCTGTAAAATACAAATTTCCCTTTAGCAGTATGTCAAAAAAGAGGTCTGTCTGGCAGCTCTGAATTTTTTTCCCCACTGTGCTTACAGAAGTTCAGCACCTCAAGCATGATGGACACTCTAGTGCAGGAATTGTCCCCACAGAAACACAGCCTCCTGACTGTGTGGTAATGGTGCAGTGCACACCAGCCTTTCCTATGCTGCTAAAGCTGGTGGAAGGAGCACACATAGCAGAGATGATCCAGAGCATTTCAGGAGGGTTCCAGTGAACTTCAAGTCCAAGGTGTTTTGAGCTCAAATCAAACTCAAATCCTTTAAGTGTAATCTTTTCCACATTTTCCTTTCATAATATTAAAATTCAGTGTTTTCAGCACCACATTAGGTGGTCCAGGACCTGAATGTAACTAGCATGATCAAAACATCCAGAAAACTGGAGGGTGACACAATCTGCATCTCATCTAGAGATGACTTTGTTACAAGGCCAGAAGTTTTCGACACCTGGCTCAGTTAAAATGGTGTTCACACCTCACTCTCAATGTTTTTAACAACTTTGTTGGGTAGGTTTTGGTAAGAAGTATATTTCAACATTTGAACCTTATTTGAACTTATCCGAAGTGCCAGTATGTGTTGGTTTGAAAGTAAGCCAGTGGGAGAAATTAACCCCACACAAATACCTTGCAAGAGATTGCAAGTCATAGTTACAATTTAATTGAAAGACTACAATAAATGCAATGACACAGAAAAAGTTGTTTAAACCCACAAAATCAGAGTACAACCTGGCCTTTATTGGTCAGGGTGGTGGTCACAGTCCAATTGAGCAATGGTTGCAGTGCTGTTGAAGTGATGTTCGCAGACTTGTCAAAAGTAATGATCCTGTGGAAATTCAAGTTGTCCTCTGGATGTCCAGTGGTGGTAGTGTCCAAGTTCCCAAACCTCAGGATTATATACTCTCAAAATCCAGACAGGAATGTTCCGTACCTACCTCGAGGAGGGGAGTTTCAAAATGGGATGATGTAGTCCCAAGAGCCACAAGATGTTTCTGGAGTCCTGGATTGTTACCCTGGTTTTTCTGAGTTTTTTAAAGCCTTTTGAATTTTCATAAAATGGAGTCAGATCTTTTAGCTATGGTGCAATATTAGAAGCAGTTCTACCTTTTTCCCACAGATGTAACATAAACAAATCCTTTGTTTTTCATTCTCTGTCCTTTGTTTACATGTTTCTAACCTGAAAACAATTGTAATTGACAGTTGGTCTAGCCACTTGGCTGAAAGGTGAAAAACCCCAGAAGCCAATCTTCTGCTAGACCCACAAATGTATAAAAAGTAAGAAATAAACAAAGAGGCTCTCTCTCCACCCTGTCTCAGCCTTGAGTCAGAACAGAGGAACCTCTGCCCTGGAAAACCTCTCTCTCCGTGTGACTGCTTTGCATGTCTTGGTAACACTGGATGACTGTTGATTACAGCTGTCTGTTCTGCTGGTGCCTCAGAGGTCATTATGGCCCATTAGCAGAGACACCCCCTCAGGATGGGTGGGACTGTGCTGCTGCTTTCCCAGAGGGAACTACCAGGGCTGAAATATCAGTGTGAAGGTAAAGAAACATTACCCTGCCTTTTTCCTTATCTCATTTAACACCCAGTTCATAGCTTGAAGGGTGGGGTGCGCCCTGGACAGCTGCTGCAGAGGACCCACCATTAACACTTTGCCAGGAATAATGTAGATGGGTGCAGAATACATAGTTTTGTTACATCTTTGGCACTCTTTCTCCTGTAACCATGACATAGTGCTATGACATTTGAAAATAAATCAGAAGGGTTTTCTCAAACTCAGTCACTAATCTTTGTATAGAGAATACTATGTTTGTTGAAGTGCATAATATTGATTGTTATAGCTTGTCTTTGTAGAATTTATATTAAAATAAATTGTGTAGAATATTTTGCCTCTCTTTCTGACATTTTATTTATGCAGTATAATCACACCTAAATGACCATCATCATACTATTAATATACAGCAAAAAATAATTACTTTTATAAAAAGTTTTCTTTCTGTTCTGTCAGACCTCCACAAAAGCATGACAAATTTATACCTGGCATTATTTATTTCACCTAGGAAAGTGTCATGGGTTAGTACAGTTTAGTTTTTAGTCATAAAAGAATGTAAAATAATTCTCCAGGTCAGGACCTGGGAATTGCTTTGGAAGAGACAGAGACCTATCAGAGAGTTAGTTAGAATATTGACATCTATTCTGACCACTGAAATTGTTAGCTGTGGCTTTGGGAAGTACCGTATAAAACCCCCTTGATTTCCTGTAGGTAGGGGTTTTTTTTCTTTCTTCCTTTGGCCAGAGAGAGACAGGTAACATCGAGCTGGGCCTGCTGCTCCCCCTTTTTGGGGGGGAGCTGGCCTGAGGCCTGGCTGGATTCCATTGGCTCCTGGGTGAAGGGGGAGGAAGGGGAAGCAGAGAGAGATCTCTGCCAAGCCCCTGATAAAAGCTATGGGCACCATTTGGGCTGAAGCCACTCCGATTTACACCAAGGGGTGGGCTGAGAAGGCATTTATGATCCTGCCTGGGTTTTTGTGATTCCGGACTGCCTGAGTGCTCTGATTTCTGATGTTTCTGTGTGAGTTCTTCCTCCTTCATCAGCTCGGCCTTGAAACCTCTAACACCAGGAGCCACAGAGGGAAAAACAAAAACTCCAAGCAGATTTAACTCTTTCTTAGCAACATGAAGCTTCCAGAGCTCAGCCTTTCTCTGAGAGAGTAAGGAAAGACAGAGTAAACATAAAGAACAACAGCATGAAGTCAGTAAAGCAAGAGTGAAAAGACTATTAAGACAGAGGGGTTAAAGAGTTGGTTGTTCTATCTTACTTGAACCATGGAAATGAACTCTATATTTAGGTCATTCCTTTAAATCATGAGAACGATATGCATTTAGAGAGATAATTGTTTTATTTTGTGTATAGATTTAAGCAAAGGTGTTTGTGATGAACTAAGTAATATCCTATAAGATGCTTGAACAGAGATAAAGATGAGAAGCCCCCTGCGCCAGTGAAGAAGTGAGAAGATATCTCTGTAACTTAAGGTGAAAAATCTTTTGCTTTGGAGTTATTCATCTTTAAAAGGTGACACCCCAATATGCAAAAGTCTAAGACCCATGACCCATAAGCAGCTTAGAAAGCTGCTCCTGGGAGGGTCACAAAGGCAAGTTTTCTCCAAACAATTATTTTTGTGACAGTTTAAAACCCACAAGAGAACTGTTCTAAGTTGTCAGTGGGATCCATGACTCAAAAGGATACTCTTCCCCTAATGAATTGATGAAAGACTATTATCAGATAGTGAAACTGACTGAATATTACAAGTTTTGTCTCTTTATGTTATTTTGTAAGAAAGTGAACAGTTTGTAAAGAGAGGGAAAAGTTTTTGAAGTTTCATTCCATTTTAGTTTATTTCCAACTTTCTGTTTTTCTATTCTTTTAGTGTAAGTTAATAAACTATTTGTTAATTTTAAAGTTAAGCCTGCTTTGTTTTTCTCCTAGCCTCTCTCTCACAAAAAGAGTAAGTACCAAGACCAAAATTTAGTAAATGTAAAACCACTACACTGAGTAGTGTTTCTGCCTGGTTTAAAATTAAAACTATGACAGAAAGCCATAAAGTTGTTCT